>JAQZBX010008854.1:0-47269 GCA_029593785.1 Cabassous unicinctus | reverse complement strand
AAAAAAAAAAAAAAATTTGAACATGATGGAATTCTACCAAACTATGATTAATTCTATGAAGCCAATATCACCCTAACACCAAAGCCAGATAAAGACATTATGAAAAAAGAAAAGTATAGACCCATTTCCCTCATGAATATTTATGCAAAATACTCAACAAAATATTTGCTAATTGAATTCAACAACATATTAAAAGAATTAGTGGGTTTTATACGAGGTATACAAGTGTGATTCAACAGAAGAAAATCAATCAGTGTAATACACCACATTAATAAATCAAAGAAGAAAGACCACTTGAACCTATTGATTGATGCAGAAAATGCATTTGATAAAATATAGCATCCTTTATTGATAAAAATACTACAAAAGATAAGAATTGAAGGAAACTTTCTCAACATGAAGAACACACAACTATCATTGTAGTCAGTGATGAAAGACTGAAAGCTTTTCCATTGAAATCAGCAACAAGACAAGGATGCCCACTGTCACCATTGTTGTTCAATATAGTGCTAGAGCTTCTAACTAGAGTAATCATATACAAAAAAGAAATAAAATGCATCCAAATAGGAAAAGAAAAAGTAAAACTTTTGCTATTTGCAGATGATATGATCCTATACCTAGAAAGTCCTGAAAAAATCTATGAAAAACCTGCTAGAGCTAATAAACAATTTCAGTAGAATGTCAGATAAAAGATCAATATGCAAAAATCAGTGGTGTTTCTATGCACTAGTAATGTCCAATCTGAGGAGGAAGTCAGGAAAAACATTCCTTTTCCAAGAATGACTGAAATAATCAAATATTTAGGAATAAACTTAGCCAAGAATATAAAGCACTTTTATTCAGAAAACTACAATGCATTGCTAAAAGAAATCAAAAGAGACCTAAATATTTGGAAGAACATTACATGTTATGGATTGGAAGACTAAATATCATTAAGATGTCAATTCTACACAAATTGATACACAGATTCAAGGCAATCCCAATAAAAATTCAACCAACATTTTTAAACAAATGGAAAACACAATTATCAAATTTATTTGGAAGGCTAAGGGGCCCTGAACAGTCAAAAACATCTTAAAAAGGAAAAGTAAAGCTGGAGGACTCTCACTTCCAAACTTTAAATCATATTACCTAGCTACAGTGGTAAAAACATCATGGTACTTGCATAAAGAAAGACACATACACCAACGGAATCCCATTGATGGTTCAGAAACAGACACTCACATCTATGGTCAAGTGATTTTTGACAAGGCTGTCAAACCCACCCAGCTGGGTTAGAACAGTCTATTCAACAAATATTGCTAGGAGAACTGGACATCCATAACCAAAAGAAAGAAAGAGGACCCCTATTTTACACCTTATACAAAAATCAACTCAAAATGGATCAAAGTCCTAAATATAAAAGCTAGAACCATAAAGATCCTGGAAAGAAATGTAGGAAAACATCTTCAAGACTTGGTGGTAGGTGGTGGATTCTTAAACCTTACACTGAAAACATGAGCAATGAAAGAAAACATAGATAATTGGGACCTCCTCAAACAAACAGGTTTGTGATTTCACCTTCATCAAGAAGGTGAAAAGGCAGCCCACCCAATGGGGGAAAAATATTTGGAAACCACATGTCCAATAAGGGTTTGATTTCCATTCTGTATAAAGAGATCACACAACTCAACAATAAAAAAGTAAGCAATCCAATTAAAAAATGAGCAAGATAATGCCATGTGAGGCAAGGCAAGGATGAAAGCCAAGCAGCCCCAAGGATTGTCTGCAGCCAGCACCAAAATGTTAAATGCTTTAGGGAGAAAGTATCACCTTGCTGACACCTTGATTTTGGACTTCTCCTAACTTCAAAATTCTCATGGCAATCAAGAAAACCTCTGTCATAATAGGAGCTGCATACAAGCTTAAGGAACAGACTCCCTAAGGGTATAAATTTAGTTAAAACACATTAAAATATCAAAATGTCCTGGTTTCAACAAAAGGTTACAAAACAGAAAGAAACGTGAAATGATGGTCTATGCAAAGGAGAAGATTAAAGCATTAGAAAATGTCAATGAGGAAAACCAGACCTGAGACAAAACAGACAAAGACTTTAAGACAATGTCTTAAATATGCTCAAAGAACTAACAGAAAAATGGACAAACAACTAAAGGAAATCAGAAAAACAAAAGTTTGAACACAAAGAGAATGTCAATAGAAGGATGGAAGTTATGAAAAGGAACCAAACAGAACTGAAGACCACAGTATCACAAATTAAAAATTCCTTAGAGGAGTTCAACACAAGATTGGAGCTCACAGGAGAAAGAACAAGAGAACTTGAAGATATGACAACTGAAATCATTCAGTCTGAGAAAGACAAAGAAAAAAGAATGAAGAAATGTGAATAAAGCCTGAGGAACCCATGGGGCACCATCAAATGTACCAATATGTGCATTGTGGGAGTCCCATAAGGAGAAGGAAGGAGGGATGGAGGGATGGAGGGAAGGAGGGAGGGAGGGAGAGTGGGTGGGAGGGAAGAAAAAGAAAATAATATTCAAATAATAATGGCTTAAGAACTCCAAATTTAACAAAAGACATGAAAAAAATATATATAATATATATATAAAATATGTATATATAAAATATATATATATTTTTTATCTCCAAGACACTCAACAAACTCCAAAGAAGATAAACTCAAATAGATCCACACTACTTCATATTATAATCAAATTCTGTAATGACAAAGATAAAGAATTCACAAAGCTGCAAGGGAGAAGAAGTGTGGCATATACAGGGACTATGCTCAATAGGATTGAGTGCTGATTTCTTGTTGGAAGACATGAAAGCAGGAAGGCAGTGGGATGATATATTTAAAATACTGAGAGAGAAAAAAAAGCAATGCCACCCAAGAATTCTGTATCTGCTGAAAACTTTATTTCAAAAGTGAAAGAGAGATTAAGACATTCTCAGATAAACAAAAGCTGATAGAATTCATCACCTCCATACAGACCCTTCAAGAGGTGCTAAAGAGAGTTTTTCAGATTGATATAAAAGGAACATTAGATAATAGATAATCAAAGCTTTATGAAGAAATACAGATCTCTGGCTGGAAAGGGTAATGACATGAGTATATTCAGAACTATTGAATTTATGGTTTACAACTTTACGTCCTACAGGATCTAAGAGCAAATGCATAAAATGTGATGATAAATCAGTGGTTTTGGACTCAATGTATAAACATGCAATTGAGTATAAACAAAAAGTACATAAAGGTGGGGGTATGAAGTTGTATAGGAATTAGTTTGTGTATACCACCGGAGTTAAGTTGGTATCAAAACAAAGAGGATTGTTATAGATTGACGTGTTAAATTTAAGCCCCATGGTAACTACACATTAATTATCAGAGAATATGCAAGCTCATATAGACAGAAATTATAATACAGGTTGTCAGTGACTGGGAGCATGGGGAATGGGGAGTTAATGCATAATGGGTATAGGGTTTTTCTTCGGGGAGATGGGAAAGTTTTAGTAATGGAAGGTGGTGAGGATACCATAATATTGTGAATGTATACCATTGAATGGTACACTTGAGATTGGTTGAGATGTGAAAGATCCCACAAAGAAAAAATATAATAAAAAGAGCAACTAAAGAGATAATGACAGTTAAATGCAATACATGATCCTGGATGGAATCTAGCAAGGGCTGGGAAATAACTCAAAAGAACTTTATTAGGGTATATGAAAAAATTGCATATACACTCTAAGCTTTATATCAATGCTAAATTTCTTAAAATTGAGAACTATACTTGACCTGATTACACAGGTGAATATCCTTGCTCTTAGGAAATGTACTTGGCAATAATCATAGAGATGATATATACAGCCTACATTCAAGTGTTCAAAAAATGGATTTATCAATAGACAGGAAGACAGATAGATAAACAGGTGGATGGATGGATAGATACAGAAAATGTGGCAAAAAGTTAAAATTGGTGGATCTTGATATCTTGTTGGGTAGGGGTATGTTAGAGTTCACTGTATAAGGTTTGCATTATTTTCATAACTGTTCTGTAAGTTTGAACATATTTTAAAATATGATGTTTAAAAAATTGATATAATCAGGCCCCTACCTATCCCTTTTCAAAATCCCTCTATGCTCCTTTATAGGAGGGGTCCGTGAGCTTGAATTAAAAAAAATCAACCTATTAACTTTATTTTCTCTGACCTCTAACTGAAATCTAGCATTTCCTTCACTTATGAATATACAACATACATATAAATTACAGCAGTATTCATTTCATATCACATTACAGTTGTTGCATATCTTGAAATATAATAATAATATTTAATAAAAATAATTACATTTTTTCCATGCGTCTCCACATTCCTACTACCCTACAATAGTGATGTACATCTGTTCTAGTTGACAGCAGGACATTCTTGCATTTATACTATTAACCACAATTCTCATCCACCTCTGGGCTCACGGTATTATTCAGTCCCTAGATTATTTTCTAACTTTCTTTCAATTGGCATTTACACCTCTAGACTACCCTTTTCAGCCACAAACCCATTTATAAACCAGCTGCTACTCACTATAATGTGGTACCATCAACTGTATCATTTCCACACTTTTACAATCAAGTTAATTAAAACTTCTTTAAACATTAAGCATTAGTATTCCTTCTCAACCCTCCTCTTGTCTCCTGATAACTTATACTCTAGGTCAGAGGTTCTTAACTGTTTCTGTTCCACAGACCCCTTTGCCAGTCAGTTGAAAACCACGGACCCCTTCTCAGAATGTAGCGGCAGATAGTTTTATGACACTCAACTAGAGTTGGATCTAACAACTACCGTAATTTCGAAGTATGGATGAGCGTAAGCATGCAAATTGTATGCTATAGACCATAGTTAGGGGTAATAATCTGATGATATTTTCTCATAATCGGTAACAAATGTTCCACAATGGAGTGGTGTGTTGGTTAACGGGTGCTGAATGGGAATTCCACACATGGGCATGATTGTTTTGTAAGTTCACAAATTCTATAATTAAAATACATTTAAAAATTAATAAATGTAGTCAGGAAAATCGCTGGACACAAGTTCTATATAAAGATGAAATATAGTTATATAATGTAATCAGAAAAGTAAAAATTTTATACCATTTACACCATCATAATAAACATTCAATATCTATGAATGAATTTAAGTGAAGATGTTTGAACCCCTTTAAAATGAAAATTGTGTAACACTATTAGAAGGAATTAATGAAAACTTGATACACAGAAATATTTTAATTCTGGATTGGTAAACCCAATATTTTCCAAATATCACCAAAGTAATCTATAGGTTTAAGTAATACCAATCAATAATCTAGCACTTTATTTTGTAGAAAGTCACAATCGACTTCTAAAACAGATTGAAATAAAAGGAACATTAGATAAAGGAATTAAATAAGGAAATTTAAAAAAAATTTTTTAAAAATCCAGCAGACTCTTGAACAACTAGAGTTTAGGTTGTTATTGACAGGATAAAACAATTGAGAAAATGTAGTATTTGCACAGATAAGAGTAGTAGACCTATGACTGTGATATGGACACTTGATTAATGAAAAAGTGTGGAACTGCAGTGTCTTTACTGGTTATGGCATGTCCTTTTCTTATTTACGTGGAAGGCCATGGAGCTTCCATTGTAAGAAGGTATATACAATACAAAACGATTCATTTACCTCTGTATTTCCAAGATCTTTAGAATTTAAAATATATATATTTCTGAAATTTAACACTTGAATACTTTTGGTATTTAGACATATTTTCTAAAATGTTAAAGAAAATTACACTGTAGCCTAATATGTTATTAAAACAATTTCATACAAAGTATAAGCTTAATATTAAGACAAATGTGTATTTTCCTTCATTCTACTGGAATTAACCTTTTGTAATATTTAAATTATCAGAAGTTTAAGATAAATTTCTTCAATACTAATAAAAAATTTTAAAGTTCTTCCAAATTAAGTATATTAAATGGCATAAAATCATTGATTTAATATATTTGTGCTGATGAGAGCTTTTTTTAAATGATTATATAAATAACAAATTAGTTTGAAGCTTTTAGTGTGGTCTTAGCCACTCTTGAGTGGAGATGCATTGTACATTGGCATTTCCAGAACTGTTGAATCTAAAATTACTAAATGAGAATCTTCTCTGTAATGAATCCATAGAGACTATTTGCTTTCTACTATGATGTATTTTTCTCTGAAATCTCAGAAATTGAACGTAGTAATTGAGTTTAAAATGACTTAAGTTGAAATCTCATTTACATTTATCTAACAAATAGAACACTCTCCACCAGCTATATTACTCAGATTAACACAATGTAAAATGGTATGTTCTCAATAAATGTATGACTAGCTATTGAATATGTGGGTTCAAATGAGATATGACTGGGTAATTGCTTTGAAAGCTGTAAAATCAAAGTATGAGCCAATTTTCTTCTTACATGCTTCCAAAATGTGCATTCATTTTTACACAGTAGATTGCCCTTTTATTCTTGTGCCACATGGATATAAGGAAGTTTTTCAGTCTTGAATATATCCATCACTTCCTACCTCATATTCTTAACATATTTTTCTCATTCTTCCCTTGACCAATGCCAACTTATTTACATCAAACATGGATATGGCTTCCTAAGGGATATCTTCTTCTGACCCAAATATCAAGTTAACTCATCCAATTTATACTTGTATGCACCCATCAATGACACTGAGCATAATCATAATTGAGTACTTTTTGTGATTATTTAATTATAATCTATTTATTCCACTGGATATTTTCCCAGTCCATGCACAGTAACTATTACACTGCTTGGCAGACAGTGAGTTCACAATAAAGAGTTGATAGATAAAATATTGAAAAGGGTCACTCCAAAACACAATGGAACAGTAGTATATCATAAAGAACCAAACTTACTGCACAGCAATGAAAACAAATCCTGTGTTTTGTCCTGTCTTAGTTCAAGTACAGTCTATCTTTTAATGTTTTTGTTGCCTAATGTCTTTGGAGATTTTCTGAATCCTTGTTAGATTTTTTTTCTTAGAATTACAAAATTATAAAGAAATTCCAGCACAGAAAATTGCACCTTCATATCTCAAAAAGTAATCATAAGGACCAAAATACTGCACTGAAGCCATACACATTATCTTAAGGTAATTAGTTGATCAACAGGATTTGGTGGCTCAGTTTGCCATTACTTAATGTATTTAAAAGGTAGACTAAAGGGTTCAATTAGGCACAGTAACTTTGCAAAAGAAATGACATTTATAGAGGGAGAAGAAAAATTCTATACAGAGAGCAGATGGATAGATTTTTTTACCATGGAATGAAAGCATGCAACTTCATAATGTTCATTTCAATTTACAAAAATTTGTGTGCATGTGTGTTTGTCATCTTTTTAAAAAATGGCACGGGTCATTAGAAATTTGTTTCATCAAAAATATTTCAATAATGGGAGTGGATGTGGTTCGAGCAGTTGAGCACCTGCTTCCCACAGGAGATCCCGGGTTTGGTTCCCAGTGCCTCCTAAAAACAAAACATAACAAAAAACCAACAAGCAAACAAATGAAAAAACCAACTCAAGGGAGCCCATGTACCTCAATGATTGAGTGCCTGCTTCCCACATACGAACTGCTGGGTTCAATCCCCGGACACAGTACCTCAAAAAAATTTTTTTTTTCAATTACAAAATAGCTTAACAGACCTCTTCAAAAAGATCCTCTACTTGTGCTGGAACTGTTATGTAAATTGACTGTCATGGTGGTGGTCATATGAATGAATCTACACATATGCTAAAACTGCAAGGGACTAGCACACATAGGAATACACATAAACACACAGGGCTTCATGTAAAACTGGTGAAATCTGAGTAAGGTCAATGGATTTTATCAATGTAAATTTCCTGGTTGTAATATTGTACAATAGTTACACAAGATATAACCTTTGGGTGAAACCAGGTGAAGGTACATGAGATCTTTCTCAATTATTTCTTACAACTACATGTGAAGCTAAAACTGTTCCAAAATTAAAAGTAAGAAATAATCCTCCCATCCACTATAAATTCCTTGAGGGTGTGGACTCAATCTCATTCATCTTTGTATCCCTAACATCTAACAAAGTGCCTTGCTCATTTTAGCCTATGGATATGAATTCCCAGGTAAATAAGTGTGTGAAAGGGAAAGTGTCAATTTTATGGAAATCATGTAGAAATACTTCATTCCTTACAAATGACTCTTTACTGAATATTCATAATGCATATTAATTTTCTCTGTCTTTTGAAATTATTATGATTAATTGGACATAAAATCTCTAATTTTTAAGACAAAGATGTTCATCACTCTCTTTTTTCATTTAGATTTCTTTATTTAAAAAGTGTTCCTAGTGTCATCTTTCAATGTTTTATTTTCTTCAAACTTCTGTATATAAAACTTACAGAGAAGTCTAACTATAAAAGGAAAATATGAAACTGTTTACTAGGTCCCTGCCTATTTATCATATATCCACACTGAGCATTCTTTTATCATGTTGCTCTTTTTTTTATTTTTGTTATAGATATGCCCACATCTCTACATTGCTGTTTTGCCTATCTCATTAAAAACAACAACAACAACATAAACTAGTATTAATTCTTCAAGAATCAAGATGTTAGATCAAATCATACTAATTTGTGCTACTGTTTTAAATGAACTTTAACAGGCTCTTGAAAAATCTAATTTTTTATATATTGTTCAAAGTGTGTCAGAAGAAAAGGAAACCAAATGTGATTTCAACTCCCTATAAAATTAAAAAGAAGAGATAGGAGAGAAGCAGATGTGCTCAAGTGGTTGGGTTCCTGTCTGCCTTATGGGAGGCCCTGGGTTTGGTTCCCAGGCCCCTCCTGGTGAGGGCAAGCTGGCTCGCGCCCACAGAGAGCTGATGGCCCGCGCCCGCGGAGAAATGGTGCAGCAAGATGATGCAACAAAGGGAGACACGCAGACACAGAGGAAACACGCAGCAAATGGACACAGAAAGCAGACAGCGAGCACAAGCAGCAAAGGGGAAGAATAAATAAATAAATAAAAATAAACCTTTAAAAAAAAAGAAGAGATGGGAAGGAGAAATACTATTCTATATAAAAGGGTAAAGGTAGGGAAGATTTGATAGCTTCATCCACAAAACTACCCAGTACATATGGGTGTGTCTGTGTGTCTGTGTGTGTTTATAAATATATATGTGCATGTATATATATAGATATACACACATATATATGCATATAGCTAGAGTAAGAGAGACTTAAAACCTTATGATTATATATTTTATCACATAGACTTCAAAAATTTTAAAAATAATATTTAATTTATTAAAAGTTCAAAAAGTTTATTCAAAGTCAGTATGCTCAAATTAGAATAGACATTCCAGTTTTGAAGTAAATAAAAGCTATGTTATTGTTGCCAATATTGTTGGCATATGGTGGGTAGTTTCAGTAAAATTAACATATTTAATTCAAGTAGATGTATAGGTACTTTACTTCAAGTGCCCAATTGTGTCATGTGCACACATACATAGACAAATGAAAACTTGATTCTCATTGAGAATGATTACAATAAATATTTCGATAAGATAATATGTGGTCTATCTTGCTTTCTATAAAAAACCTTATTTGAAATTGAGGCACAACAAGAAAAATGCATCTTTGCCATATTTGATTATGGCAAGTGTCTAGAAGAAGACAAATTGTGTTTAGATTGTGAAACAATAGATACTCTGGTCAAAATGAAAACCTTAAGCAATTACTTGGAGAAAACCAAAGTGACAAAACAATTCATTTGACTAGGCGGACAGCTGCATTCCTTTGATAAGCCCTGAGAAAGAGAAATCACCACGCAGAGATCTTGCTGTTTTTGCCTTGAAATTCATATTGTGCCAATAGGCCCTGCTGAAACCTTACTCAGTTTCTATGCCAATATGACAATTTGCATAACATTACCCATAATGCCTCATATTGTGATTTTGCTTTGAAAACAGATTTAATTGAGCCTTGCTGAGTTGCATTAATGTGTCTGTTTAAATTGAGCAAACCTAATTATCTCACATGAAAGTTATGCCACCTCTGGTGCAACAAAGTTAATGCAATTAAAGTCAGCCAGATGTATTAATTGAGTATTGTAAACATGATGCTTAACTGGTGAGGAACAGTTCATTATGCATCAGAGACTGGACAGTTCGTAATATAATCACAGCTACAGTATAGCTTTCTATGTCAAAATTAACCTTGGTGCAAAGGTCCATAAAACCTAGACTCATAGGGCCACCATATATTGTAGGGGTTAATATCTATGTGGATTTCAGGTGTTCTATCTTACACATTTTGATTCTATACTTGGAAAACTCATTTTTCTGAAGCATTCATAAGATATAGATTTTAGCTCTTCATGTCCTCCTGAAAAAAGATTAAAATCAAAATGGGCCATCACAAATCTCCTTTCTGTTCTCTTTTTACAAAATTTTCCCTTTATCTTTTAAAGATGGAATTGCAGAAAAAAAAAGTTCCTCCAAACAAAGCACTGTGTCCTCAAAGACACTGGGAAAATGAATAAAGTGATGAATAAAACTTTACTTAGACCTCTCCACATATGATAATTAAACAAAGAAATAAAAGCAAGATTAAAGATTTTTAAACTATACTATAAAGTAAAAAAGAACAGATAAAGTAATCTCTGTGATTACTGCCAGTTCACAATTGTAAACTAAATTTTATTTGATATCAAAAGTCACCTTAATGGAGAAACATCGGGCTAAACTTGATCAAAATATTGGATCTTATAGCTACGTAAACATGAATTTGACATAGACTTTGATATTGGAAGAAAATGACAACAAATATGTGGGACAGTTTTACTTTTAATCCACTTCCTTTCCCTGATTTGGATTGAAATGTTGCCTGTAAATAGAATGCTTTTTCCTTGAATCCTCAGGAGACTTCTAAATCTGATAGAGATTTATATTTTCAAAAATACATAGGTGTTCATATATTTAAAGATTGTATATTGCAAGTAACTTACTATTTTTAAAGCCATGATTGAAACATCTTAATATTATGAAAAGGAGCATATACTTTTCGGATATTAAAGGAAAAATAAAGAAAACAAAGTCTGAGTTTTTATTTTGGTGTTTGTTGTTATGGTTTTTAATGTTTTATTTTTATTAATTTAATTCATGTAGAAATGTTAGAAAGGGAATGGAACAAAATTGTATTTCTTTAAGTAGATATATTGGAGCTTATTTTATTAATTTTGGGACCAAAGCAATGGGACAACTGTAAGTGTAAAAAATGTTAAGTGAAAGTGGAGGAGGTTGGAATGATTTTGTTATGTCCAGTTACATTCTGTCTCAAATAAAGGCTTTAACTCTGTAGATTATTTTAGTGAGACACAGAAACATTGAGAAATAGGACTCCTTCCTAGAACCATGCATGAAGAATTATGGTGAGTTTCATCTATTCAAGGGCAATCACACCTCTATTTAAATGAGCCAAAGTATTTAAAATGTTGTAAACTGCGTATGGTGCATTAACATGCCTACTTAAAGTAATAAAATGTATAGCCAATGACAATATTAAAATACAATTTTTTTTCACAGGGCCTATTAAATACCCAATTGTATGATCAAGTATAGAGTAAAAACTCAGTTTATTGAATATGGAAAAAGAATGAAAATACCTTTCAATAATAAACTTAATAAAAAGAATTCATAAAATCTCTGCTGTGAGTCTTGAATCTTTATGGTATGTACAAATTCATTAAAATAGTTTCCATTATATGATATGCCTACCTGACACCTCTCCTTCCTAATATATAACTCTTCCTCACACTTATCCAGCTCAACAAATTGCTTTCTCTGAATACGCCCAGCATTTCTTGCTTCCGCAGATTGCCATTTACTGTCTGTTCTATCTGATATATTCTACTCCACTACCACTCCTTCTTCACCTAACTGCTATGAACCATTAATTCACAGTCCAGTGGCTACATTTTATGAGTAGGTCCCTGAATTAACCCAAATGGACACAAAGGCATAGACTGGGTTTAATGCCCTTCTTTGTATCCTCAAGCACCCTGTGCATTTTTTTTTATTAGCTCACTGATTATGCTATATATTATAAAAGCTCTAAACTCTCCTCTGTACTTAACACTGAATTCCTTGATGGCAGAACCCAAGTTCTTCATCACTGTATCTCAAATTTCTACAATAATTTCTAGCAAATAATGAGTGTTCACTTTGTGCCTGTAAAACCCAAGAGTTTGCAGAAGCTCTGTTTTCCCTTTTCAATGGGCAGACATTCGGCAACCTACAAGTAGAATATCACAAGATTCAGTTTTAATGTCTCTCAAGTATTTACCTCTCCTTATCAGCCCAGTATGATCTTTTTTTCCCAGTATCCACTGGGATACATTTCCTCTTTTCCAGGGAAACACCACCATTTACCACAGGAGTAATTCTATCATTAGATCCCATCCTCCAACTCCATCCCCACATCCTACCCCACAGAACTTCCTAAATGTGGGTCCAGAAATCTCTGTAAATGCCCAAGAACTTGTGCCTTTTGTGCACTAGTCCTCTATATCATGTCTCTAGTCCCACTGCTGAGAGTAAATCTGGATCTTCGAATTTGAGATTTTCTTCCAATTTGAATTTTCTCAACAACTGGAAATGAAGGCCTGCAAATGACTAATAAGGCTATGATTTTGGAATTAGTGCAAGAATTTAACCCTTATTAAGATAAAACTTCTCCTGAATTAGAGAGGCACTTTTTCTGCCCTTAAATTGTTATGCGGAGGAGATTCCTTTTCCTGCCAAGAGGACTGTCCTTGTTAAGAATAGCTATAAATTACTTCTGTCTTCATTCCCAAAGTAATAGTGCCAACTGAGGCTTCCAAAAATGAGGATAATGCTGCATGTCACAGTTTTATACCAGCTTGGTACTAGGAAGCCCCATTTCTGGAAAAGTCAACTTTAAAAAGATAAAGAGTTCAATTGGATCATTCAAAATATACAAAATGCTAAAACAAAATTCATTTGTTTAGATGTACATCCCTTCCTTTTACAGAAAGAGATGAAAATAGTCTTGCAGATATCCTCATAAAGATGAGTCTGTTTAGTACCAAGCCAAGAAGTCTGAATTTAACACACCTTACACCTGATTCATTTACACAATGAAATTTGAAAGTCATTGATTTTGAAAACCTGAAAGTGAATGTAATGTTCAAAAATTTATTTGTTAATGATGAAGTTGTTGTAATTAATTCTAATCAGATGCCCTGCAAAGACAAAATATACATCAATAAATCAATTATAGGATACTGCATATTAACTACATTACTTTTCACAACCTTCAAGATAAAAGATTTACTGAAGTATCCTGAGATAAACAAATGGGGTAATTAGTTCATAAACAAAATAGTTGTCATGTGTTCCAAAAATTATCAATTTTGTCTTTGAAATAACATGTGTTTTCATTTGGACAAAAATTATACTTCAAGTCCATTTGACTATTAAATCTACTCCTAATATGAAAAAAAGTATCCTATTTTCATATAAAGACAACTTGTCTAACTTCTATAGCAAAATTGGTATCAAGTCACATAATGCAGTAATTTCTTAAAGGTTTTTTTGCAATGTGGAATGTTCAATCATATCAATGAACTTTCCATACTTGATTACATTAAAATCCATTGACCTATCTTGCACTTTAAGTCTGCTACTCATTAAAGTGGTATTCCATAAAAAAGCATCTAGTTAGCTCTCTACTCAAATAATTCCACAAGTGATTTTCATGACAAACATGATAGTACAGCATGCTGCAAAGGTGCTTTGTTCACATTTCCAATTTTATTACACAGAATATTAAAATGATACATAGGCAAGAGATAAGTTTTAATAAAATTAGTGATTTGTAATGCTCCATCAAGGTCACTTTAAAGTGAAAGCAAAGGTCCCTGTTTTGATTACTGTTAAGGAACCTTCATTTTTACCCACCATTACTTTTGTACCATCAGAGAAAAAGGCAAATAACATATTAAAATTGTTATGGGAACCTTTTGAAAGGGTCTCTGACACCCCTAAGTTTTCTGCAGACCGCACTTTAAGAAATTGTTCTAGTCAAAGAGGACAGCCAAAACTCAGCTATAGACATTCGTTGCATTGAGGAAATCCAGGCACAAAAGTGCCAGAGCTTCCATGTCTCAGAAAATCAAGAAATGTTTGATTGCACTCTCTCAATACTATTGACAACTAATGGGATTTTTTCTTTTTTATAACTATTGGCATGCCAAAACTCATTGTCAGGTCATTTTGTGGTCTGCCTATTTTCAACCTCAGGACACATTTTATTCACCTCCATGTGCCCAGTGGCAGGACTGTACCTGACAAACATTAGGTCCTTAATAAGTACTTTCTAGGCTGAGATACAAAATAGTTTGAAATTATTATTTTTCCCTGATTCCTACTACCAAACTTAAAGCTGGAAGACACTGGTGTCAATAGGGGTGGATAGCTATAAAATAATCTGGAATGTTCTGAAAGTTGCATCATATTACTTTTTTAAAATCATTTTAGTCTTTGTGCCACCATTCAACATCAATAGGTCACTTTACCAAATGAGTTTGTTGAAAAATTTCAGAAACAGAAAATTAGTAAATCTATTGCTATGAAGTGCCTCAAGGGGGAAGTAATTCTTTCATTCACTATTGGCTCAAAAATGGTTCTATCAAACCTTCTGCTGACTCTGGTAATTGAGCATTGGTAAATACCAATACCTGGAAAAGTGATATTAGAAAAGTGTGATGCATAAACTATAATCATAATCATGATGAAAATATAAGCACATGGAAGAAGAGAAGAAGTTAATAAGTACTGAGACTTTACCATATATTAGACACATTTCTATGTTTTAGATGTAGTGACTTGTTTAGCCCTCACTTCAAACCCTACACAGTAGGTACTATTATTATCCCATGAGTAAATTTTGTGATAGAAGACAAAAGATATGAACAAAGCTACCTCATTCCAGGGTTCGTACCCTTTTAAGTAAAGTATGAAAGATTTGAAAAAAATGAAAACAAGTATCCAAACATGGCTGAGGGGTTTACATCTATTTTTCTAGGGAACAAGTTAAATTCCGGTGCAAGAGATTGCTATTTTGTTATCCAGGAAGCTCAATATTCACTGCACCTGAGATTACTCACCAGAATTTGAGCAATCTCAAATTAAATTGGCACTTAATTTGCCAAATGTCTTACTACTACAGACTCATCCTTAGAGGATTATTTCCATCAGAAATTTCATTTAAATAAGATCCTTAAATGATTTATACACTCATTAAAATTTGAGAAGCATTGCACTAAAGGCAAGTATAGTGAAATTCTAAAACACAGGCCCCTGGAAGTATACGGAAATCCAATACCTTTCAGGCATATTCCACTAAAGTGCCTTATGGAAGCGTGTACTTCAGCGTTCTTATTGGTGTCACCCTAGGTTCCATGACTCAGGAGAGGAATAATAGTCATAGTGCATCTTGCTTCTCTGTGTTTTTGTCTAAAAGTACCCTCTCCTCCATTGGATTTTTATCTGCCAAGGGCATAGACACTCACTGCAGATGTAGCCTGAAGCTGCTTAGCTAATTTAGCTGGTTCAAGAATGAACATACAAGTCAATTCCTGGTGGTAATTTTCTGATCTGTAGCCCCTGGTAATAGGCTTTCTGTTCTGGATCATCTGAAAATGAGTCAGACCAATTGGTAAGAGGTCCATTCATCCAGATGTTCAATCAACTGGCAACAATGAACTAATAACTGCATTATTGATAGGAAATTTCCAGGATTTATCACAAAAGTCAGAGGTGGCAGGCATTGGAAAATAGAGGCCATTATAAAAACAAGTCATAGTAAATATATTTTTAAAAAGAGGATTGACATGAAGGAAAAAATTTTTAAATAATGAATAGAGATTAAAATTAAAATGTGAGTTTTAAACTTAGTTTTGTAAAAAGCTAAAAATTATAAGGAGAAAAAGGAGAAATATATTGAGGCTTGATATAAAATACAAGTTAACAATATTGAGTTACATGATAAAATAAGGAAGAAATGAACTATGCTTAAAATAAAATTAAAAGTTGAAATAAAATTTTCAAGAGGTAATATCTCAAGATATCAAAATTTTAGGTATTCAAAGAATCAGAGTGAGTGTGAAAGTATTAGGTAAAAAAGAAAAAAAAAAAAAACCTGTTGCTAAGTTTAATAACACACTGAGAAAACAAGAGGGAAAAACTGGGCAGGCAAACAAGATTTAACAGCAGAATCTTAAACTGTGTCTGATTCCCCAGGAAATAATCTTCAGTTGCAGCAGCAAGACAGAAGTCATTGATTGACCTTATTCTCTTCACATTTCTTCTCAGATCTAGAGCCTAGTTTTCCCAAGGGCCTCCTATTCAGTCACCTGTGCGTGAAGGGGCTGATTCTTTAGATCAGCACACCCACATGCAAAACCAATCCCAGCAGCTATAAAAGATCCTGCCTATAGTATCATTCCCTGGAGTCCAAGATCTACAGAAATAGACAGACAGCACAGCACTCTAGAGCCATAACAGATTCAGCTGGGACAGTCTCTCATGGCGTAACCCTTCCCATAATCAAGAGGACCTCAAAGTGGGGGGAAGTGGCAGAGTCTGTAGGGATTTACTGATAGTACTGGAAGTAGGTCTCATCCATAAGGGATGGTGAGGAACAAAATATATTGATGTCTAATGACAATGTAAAGCTGGAGCTGTGCTGTGCTTTAAAATTATATTGAAAATTTTGGCAAGTGGAGTACACTCATCAATTCACATATTAGCTGGCATAGAAAAAAGTGACATTCAGCAGAGAAGGAAGACTAGCATGCACATTCTTCTTTGGGAAAGTTACCATGGCCTGCCTTTTTCCCTCCCTCCCTCCCTTCTTTCCTTTCTTCCTGTCTGCCGGCTTTGCATCAGTTCCAGAGCCATTCAGTCCTAGCAGGCCAAACAAGGTACATAGAACATTTCCATCCGTGGTGGAGAATGGGCACTTTCTCTTTGGGACTGAGGTTTTACCTCATTGAATATGGACGAATGTTGACCTTTGCATGTGAAAGGATGCTTGGGACAATATAAGGAAGTAACATAACTCCACGTATATAATAACAGAAAATGAAATGACCTCATTCGGGTGGGGATGGATGACCATGTCTAAGTAAATGTGGCTTGTGAATGCTACAGGCCTGGCAGCAGCAAGGATAAGAGGGGAAAAGTGGGGAAAAAGAAAAGGCAAAGAAAAAGAAAAGGATTATTGGAAGTAGATAAATATTGTAATTTGATTTTTTTTCCCCTTGAAAACAGGCAGATAACAACTGTTTGAGTTGGCCTAAATGCTGTCCTAAAACCCATTAGGAGACCTTTCTAATCATATAATTTTATGATTCCTAACTTTAACAAAGTGCCTTTTACTTATAATCCGAATAGCTTACATTTGTGTAGCTCTTTGCAGTACAGTGTTGTAAAATAAAGCAGGATACTCAAAATTGGATTTGAACTAATACCTGAAATTTCACAAGAATTATTCTGAATTTGCCTAGAATTCTACAATAGAAAAGAGCCACAAATACCAGGAAACACCATAAAGTGTCTTTCCTCTGCTATGTATTTCCACCCAGGATATGTGCTCTTGAGTGTTTCTTTCTTTGTTTAATGTTTTTACGAGTAAACTTAGTACTCAGAGATTCTGAAAAAAATGTCTCTCCTCTTTGCTGGCATGACTGTCCTTGAAATGTGCTTTCTGTTATGTTTATAAGCAGAGCTACCTTTGATCACAAAGACAGCTGTATTGTGGATTCATTTTCAAAGGGCTTCGTTACCATTAATTATTTCATGGAGCGCTTTTGCAGAGATAAAGATATTGGAAAAATGGCAATCCTTTTGCTTGTTTGCCTTTATGATCATTAACTAAGCCAAAGCAAAACAAAACCAAACTAAATTAAAAATATTTTCCCTTTTCCATATATTTATGGATTGGTAATTATCAGAAAATTTTATTGCAGCATTTCAGGTATCACTACATATAAAGGAAAAAGTATTTTTTTGTAATAAAATTTCTTTTCATCTTTTAGTCACAGTATATGAACTAGAAAGATGAAACTCCCCACACTGTCTCAACCATTTGTTTGTTCATTTCCCTATATCAGCAGTTCCCAAACTTTTTTTACCTCAGGGTCTCTTGATTCTCTTAAAAATTACTAAAGTCACCAAGGAGCTTTTGTTTATATTTGCTATAGCTGTACCAGATATACATTGTTTTAGAAATAAAATTCAGAATATTTAAACATTCATTTAAAATAGCAAAAAATCACTTTAATTAAAAACATATGAAAAATAAAGACAGTAGCATTATTCACAATTGGAGAAAGAGGGAACCAATCCAAGTGTCCATGAACACATGAATGGATAAATGAAATGTGTTATTTACATGCAATGGAATATGGAATATTACTCAGTCATAAAAATAATGACATTTGTTACATGCAACCACATGGATGAACCTTGAAGTTATCATGTTGAGTGAAATAAGCCAAATGCAAAAAGACAAATATTTTATGATCTCACTTATATGAAATTATTAGAATAAGTGAATTTATAGAGTCTGAAAGTAGTATATTGGTTTACCAGAGGCATAGTTGGGGGTAAGGAATGGGGTATTAAAGCTTAATTAGTACAGAGTTTCTGTTTGAGGTGATTGGAAAAGTTTGGTAATGTTTGGTGATGATTGTGACACAACATTTGAATGTAATTAAAACCACTGATTTGTATATTTGAAAGTGGTCCAATGGGAAATTTTAGCTGACTATATGTTAGTAGAATAAAAATTTAAATAAATCATAGAAGTATACAACACAAATAGTGAACCCTAATGTAAACTATGGACTATAGTTAATAGTAAAATTATTATTATACTGTTTCATCAATTGTATCAAAGGTACCACACTAATGCAAATCATTAATAATAGGGAAAACTGTGTGTGGAGTAGGGATATGTGGGAATTCTGTGAATTCTGAATGATTTTCTGTAAACTGACATCTCTAATTAAAAATAAGAAATTTTCAAAAACCTTGTTTTACATTTTCCAAAGCATTGTTTTATAATTTTGCACATCTCTTTTATATCTAGTTTAATAGAATACATTAAGAATCTCATATCTGCTTTTATATTAATCTGTGGTGATACCACATCATGTAGCCACTGGAAAATTTTACTGTGCACTTATTTATGTACAAGATTTAAAATGGTAGATATCCTACTAACATTTTTTAACAACTTTATCGAGATGTAATTTATATACCACCTATTTTAAATGTACAATTCAATGTTTTTAGATTATTTACATAGCTGTGTAACAGACACCATAATCTAATTCCAGAACATTTTTATCATTGCTAAAAATAACCCTGAACCCATTAGCTGTCACTGTTCCTGAACCCATTAGCTGTCACTATTCCGCTCCCACCAGCCCTTTACAACTACTAATTTTCTGTCGATAGATTTACCTATTTTGGATATTTCATGTAATGCTGTCATAAAATATGTGGTCTTCTGTGATTGGCTTCTTCTACTTAGCATAATGTTTTTGAATTCATCCATGTTGTAGCATGTGCTAATATTCATTTCTTTTTATTGCTAAATATTACATTGTATGGGTATGCCACATTATGTAGCCACACAATATAATATTTAGCAATAAAATTACAAAACATGTTGGTGAAAAATAAGTTTTTCCTACCTTTTTAGCTATTATGAATAATGCTGTGATGAACATTAATGTCCAGGTTTTTGTGTGAACGTATGTTTTCATTTCCCTTGCATATATACCTAGAATGGAATTGCTGGATCATTGGTAACACTATGTTTAAGAGTTCAAGGAACTGCTAAACTGTTTTCAAATGTGGCTGCACCATTTTACATTCCCACCATCAATATGTGAAGTTTTCAATTTACCATAACCTCACCAAAACATGTTATTGTCTTTCTTTTTTATTATAGCCAGTCTAGCGGGTGTGAAAGAATATCTCATTGTGGTTTTAATTTACATTTTCCCAATGACTAATGATGTTGAAGGTCTTTTTATTTACTTATTAGACTTTCATATATCCTCTTTGGAGAAACGTCTATTCAAACCCTTTGCCCAATTTTTAATTGGGTTATTTGTCTTTATTGAGTTGTAAAAGTTACAATATGATAAAGAAGCCCTTTATCATATATAACAAATACATATTTCATAAATATTTGAAAATATTTTCTGTCTCTGTGCTGTCTTTACACTTTTTTAATGGTGTCTTTTGAGGCACACTTTAAAATTTTTAATTAAGTCCAACTTATGAATCTTCTCTTTATTGCTTATGCTTTCAGGGTCATACCTAAGACATCATTGCCTAACCCAATTGCATGCAGATTTACTCATCTGTGTTCTTTAAGAGTTAGGCAGCTTTAGCTTTCACACTAAAGCAGATGATCCACATGGAATTAATTTTTGTGTATGGTGTGAGGTAAGTGTCCAATTTCATATTTTTGCCTGTAGACAGCCAGTTATTCCAGCACCATTTGTTGATACTAGTATTATTTTGAAAATTGTTTTGACCACATGAACCACCCTCCCCCGCCCCCCCGCCCAGAAATGTTCCCTGGACAAATGTTTGTGAATGCTGTCTTGCCTCCAGGTATCATCACATGGTAGCAATCACTTTATTGCAAACATTATCTTTTCTAATCTACTTTAGTAAATGTTTCTTCAAGCCTCATACCAGTAATACATTTATCTTGCATTATCTTGGGTTAGTGGAGCTTTAAATAATATCCATATGTAATGTCATTTGGCAACAAAGTAATTTCTTACCAATTTCTCAATACAAGTTGAAACTGGATTTGTTTCCTCAGGATTTCAGTCTTTAAATATAATTTTCCTGGGACATCATTACTTTTGAGAAATCCCTTCCCTCCAAATTTTTATCAACTCCCAATTTTGTAGCCCTAGAATTATGCTAATGTTTAGCCCGCTACCTATTGCATTTCACCTCCTATAAAATCATGTATTAAAATTTTTTCCTCAGATATTCTCTTATGATGATATGAACTAGGACCTCATTTCAATCTTGTGTAAAATCTAGTCAAACAGCATGAAAAAAATTCACCAATTTTGAGTAAAGTGGTATACCAAGAATTCAGGCAGGTACTAAAATATACATTATTTTAATTAAACCAGATAATAACATAGCGTAGTCTATATTATCTCCCTTTTAAAGGGAGATAGAGAACAAAGACTTTAATACCATATCTTAAAATCTATTGCATTAAGACTAAAGTACTGACCACAGAAAAATTCTGGCTTAATATCATCCAAAAGTGCAAGAACTGCGCTGAGAAAATTATGAGAAGAGATGAGACCCCTCAACACATTGTGTTTCAAATAAAATATACCTAAAATTTTGTTAAATGAAGAGTGCTGTATCACTGACATGAGGAAACATTTTCTGAGGTAGGGGCTTAGGGAAAGTTGGAAAACTTATAAACCAGAATGCTTTAGACTCACATTTCCTTTCCTATCCCTGCTGATTACAAAGATATTTGCATGTAAATAGAAATTTTCTTCTGTGTAATCAGCAGGCTGTTCCTTCAGTTTCATATGCATGCTCTCACCACAGCTTCTTTTTCCCAGTAATCAATTCAGATATCACTGTGACATCATCATATAGTCCAAGATTAGAAATAGTCAAGAGATCAAAAAGGGGGAAGTACATTTTATACAAATGTCTCAACAATCTGGAAAAATGGTTAATCTGAAGTAGCAGAAATTCTGACAGTGTTATGAGTCTTAGTCCACAAAATAATGTGTAATCAGTATATTAATATTAATATGTGTCTCTAATTCCCTACCCAAGCTAAGTATCTGCGCAATTACTCTCAATGAATTTCTATCTGTTCAACTTTAGCCTCTTTCTTCAGAACTCTCCTAAAGCTTAACCATGCTTTCTTATGGAATTTATATCTTTGGTAGAATAAATAAACTAAGGGAGATAACATAACTAGGATAATTTGAGTAGTTTTTTGATTTCCTGTTTTTTTTTTTAATTTCCCACAATATCTAGCTGAGTATCTGGCCCCTACAATAATTATTTGCAGATTAAGATTAACTGTGTAGTATCAAACAATGTGGCTCAGTACAAGTTAATGTGGCAACTGTTTTCTCACATGAAACAATGTTCAATCCATTAAAAGCTGATATTCCACAAACATAAAATATGCTTTCAGCAAACAAGAGGAAAAATAACTCTCCTGGCAAATAAACTGCATGTGAATATCTTGAATACACACCCTTTTTCAATAGCTATATAGAATTTTCCAGAAAAGCCAGAACAAGGACATTGGCATTCAAAAATAACCATTTTATTTTTTTTTCAAATTTTCAGAACTATAAAAAAAGAACATGTCACATAGTAAAACTATCCTATAAGAATAAAGGGACTGAGTGAATCATAGCTTCCCCCAGTTTTTAAAGAAATTTAATTCTCATATTTTGGCAATCTCAAATGCAACATTTTGTTTCAAATCAGCTTCCACTAATTTTAATTGACCAAGCTGACTCCTTTATAATTGAGTGTTAATTCACACACTTCCAACTGCTTACTTAACCTGTTGACTTGAATATATAAAAGGCAACTCCAATAAATTCCCTCCTCTCAAAATATCAAAACAAAACCGGTCTCTTAATGTGTTCGTCTCCATAAAAAGGAACTACCACCATGAACTCAGCTGCTCAAACCCAAAATATAAGAAGTATCCCTGATTCTTGATCTCATCATTCAATTCTAATCCATCGTAAAGTACTATCTGTATATTAAAACTACACATTCATCTACATCATGATTCTATCCATTACACTATGTCTCTATGCCAGGACTTTTGTCTAATCACTGCAATAGAATCCTGAGGATTTTCTGGGTTGAAAGATTTTGGTAGGTTTCTAAGTTTGTCAGGCTGCTGTGACAAATACCACACAGTGGGTTGGCTTCAACAATAGGTATTTATTGTTTCTGATTTGAAGGCTAAAAGACTTGCTTCTTCCAGGGGTCCGTAGTCTTCTGGTTGGCTGACAGCCCTTGAGTTCCTTGATTTCCTGTCACATGGCGATGTCCTCTCCTTTCTCTTTCTGGTTCTGTTGACGTCTGGCTCTTCCCAATGGCTTCTCTTACTTGGGCTTCCCATTTCTTTCTCTTTTATTATCCCTCCAGTAATCCATATTAAACCCAACCTCACTCAGCTGGTCACTCCCTAACTAAAAATAATATCATCAAGAGATCCTAACATAATTCAGTCTATCACAAGCAGTTTTATCTACATTTTGTTCATTTGTAAGTTCTCAATTTTATAAAATAAGCATGTATTCTTTTAATTAAAACTTATATTAGAATAAAATTAATTATGTGATTAGAAAATAATATACAGATGAATAATAGTAAAGAGAGATTAGAAAATCCTTATGTATGTATAGGCAACCATATTTGCCGAGGATGTATTACTGGCTGAAAAGAAGTATTCTCAGTTATAAAATAAAATATTTTGAGTAGTGTATGTGTGTCAAGGGCTGTGGGAGGAGCAGCTTCTTGGGATTTTTAAAAGCTGCTTCTTTATACAGCTTTTATTAAACCCATTTATGTTGATTGCTGAGTAATTTACATGGAAAAAAGGAAATGATTCATCATCTTCATGAGTGCATTCATTCTTTTTTCTTTCTTTCTATCTTTCTTTCTTTCTTTTTTTTATCTAATTGCCGGCAGAATTCAGTATTTTCTCCAGCTGCCTCTTGGTCCTTTGATCAGGCACACTGCAACATGAAATGAAACCCTAGCTTTGGGATCAGATAAACGTGATGACAAATCTGGGCACTATTGGGTAATCTGTCTCTCTCTTTCTCCTTCTATCCTTCTTTTTAACAAGTATCTACCAAGTTTCTCATTATATGAAAATACTTTCTTTAGGTACCTTAAAAAAAGACTAATAACATGGTCTATGACCTCAAGAATTTCCAGTTTAATAGGGAAATCAGAGAGTTACAGGAATATTTAGCAAGCCAAGATACAAGATGAACTCTGCCTATGAAAAGTCAAGAAAGCTTGAAAAGAAGACAAAGCATTTGTCCTCAATTTTGACCCATTAGAGAAGGTTATCTCCCCGAGATACATGCCAGGGTTTCATGAATATTCTTTTCTCAATTATTACTTTTTCTTTCCAAGTAAAGTATTATCATGGGAGTTTTTCAATAATTATTTCATGAGAATCAGGTTTCAAATTAAATCTAAGAAAATCATGTTGCAGCAATTTAATTTAATTCAATGTACATTTCTGTGCCTACTCTTTTAGGTAATAAGGGTAATACAAAGAGTAATAACATAGTCACCTTGCAATCTAAAAACTTACAGTCTACTTTAAAAGGACGGGGAAACATACAAATAACTCTATTAGTTGGCAGATTGTAATAAATTCTATTTCAAAATTATAAACAGCAATATGGGAACATAAAAAAGGAATTACTGAAAAAAGTAATTCTAATTGAATGATCTTAGCAAGTTTTTCAAAAAAGACTGATTTTAGTTTTTGATACAT
Source organism: Cabassous unicinctus (assembly GCA_029593785.1). Taxonomy (NCBI): domain Eukaryota; kingdom Metazoa; phylum Chordata; class Mammalia; order Cingulata; family Chlamyphoridae; genus Cabassous; species Cabassous unicinctus. The sequence continues at coordinate 22,540 of JAQZBX010008854.1, read as the reverse complement.
TCGTTGAATTTTGGTGAGTGAATTCCTGTTAGGCAATGAGTGCATGTTAAGTAAAACAATGAAGATAAGTATTAAATAAATGTATATTTTAGTTACTTGAGAGTTGGGTAAATAGCAAAAGAAAAGATAAATCCATTTTTTGTGGAGTCTGGAGTTTATAAAATTGTTAGAGAGGGCTCCTTAAAAGAGAAAAAAAAAACAATTTATAAATACAAATTAAGTAGAAAGGTAAATATTTATTTAGAAAGAAAAAAGCACACTTTAAAAAAATGACTAACAAAAAATAATCAAATCCAGTAAACTAAATCAAAATTGTTTTTAATTAAATGCCTTACACACTTGTGTAATAACTTTCCCTTCTATAATTAGCTGCATATTCTTTGATTATTTTGCCATTTGACAATTTTTTTTATCATTTCTTATAAAAGGAATTTGGCTTTTCTCTAGCAATATTGTCTAAAATAAATTACTAATAATGGTCATAAAACTCACTAGTGGTAAAGTTAGGAAAATTTTAGGATTGTCAAATTTAGGGAAACTGCTATCAAATTTCTTTCATATGCGAGCTGTAAAATTTCAGACATTTCAATTTTTCTTGTACAATGACTAACCTAAAATATTCTTTGAACTGACAACATTCTGTTAGCCAATTCTCCAATAATGTCTTTGTTGTAGTTGTGTTTTAGTCCCCTAGGCTGCTCAAGCAAATACATGAAATGGCTCAGCTTAAACAATGGGATTTTATTAGTTCATGCTTTTTAGGTGGGAAAATATTTAAATCAAAGGCATCATCAAGGCAATGCTTTCTATCCGAAGTTTGTGGTGTTCTGGGGACGGTTGCCGGCAATCCTGCTTCCTCAGTTTGCCACATAGCAGTGCACATTTCAGTGTCTCCTGGTCTCTCCTTTTTTTCCAGGTTCTGTTGATTCTCAGCGCTTGGCTGCCCCATCTGTGGCTTTCTCTCTCATGTCTGAATTCATTCTGCTCCAGTAATAGAATTTAGACCCACCCTGATTGGGCTGGACACACTCCTTTGCTGAAGTAACATCATCATAGGGTCCTAATTACTATGGGTTCATACCCACAGGAATGGATTAAATTTAAGAGCATGTACATATAGCTTCAAGCCACCACAAGCTGTGTACTCTGAGTTTTATGTTATTTTTGTTGATGTCAGTATTTATGTTGAGTGAACAAGAAATTAATGACTCTCTAGTGTGAATAGGCAAGGCCAGTTCAGAGCACTGGAAGAACATGAACAAGGCATGATATGGCAGAGTTCAGTTTGGCTACTTTGTGGTATACAGGTTGAGCAAAGGACTTTTGAAACCCTGGAAAAATTGATGGAAACTGGACAGACAAGAACCATGCATGCTTGGTTCACGATGGAAATGTTTTGAATATGTTCACAAAGCTAAACTTAAACTCTTCCTCTGAAGTCATTAAGCTGGGGAGCAAATAATCAACTCTATATAAGGACAGTGATCTCTTTCAGTTTGTTTTTTTCATACAGATTATGAACAATTGCAAAATTGAAATAACAACTCTGGAAAGAGAAAAAAAGTGAAAGAATATTTTCAGTACTGAAATTGTATATATACCATATATCCCATTCTAGAGAAATTATTACAAATATATGCAGAGCATATATTCTCTCCTTCCTGAGCAAATAGAGCAAAAATGAAAAGTTAATTGAAAGCTGATCTAGGAGTTAGTTTGAACAGAGAGCCATTAACACCTCTATACCTACATCTTTGCATATGTATAGGAAAAATTCTCAAGGACAGTATAAAACAAAATGTGCATTATATGCCATCTAAATTTCCATTTCAGTGCTTGAATGGATAAAATGCTGCAAATGGAGCACAGCTGGAAAGGACCAGCAAAAAGACTTGAAATAATATATTTTTTTAAAAAGGACTTTAATGTCACTGAGGTAATTACTTTTTCTCATGAAATAAGTGTTGTACTTCACTAGTAAAAGGAGAGGATGACACTGTTTTTCTTGTTCATTGTTGAAACATGATTTATCACAATTCATTTATGAGAGCCTCATATTTTCTTGTCACATTTTGATCATGATTTGCTCAGAAAAAGTGAATTCACTTTTCAGTTTAAAAGTAGGGTACAATCATACTTGTCTGTAAATATATTAAAATCCACAACAATAAACTTGGGAATAATTAAACTTCAGCTTGCTTTTCTTCTCGACTCAAAGCATAGCAAGGGGAAAGAACAGGCTAAGAGTGAAATGCCTTCACATTACAAGGATAGAGTTATTCACTTTTAGGAAAAAGAATGAGTGTTTTCATCATGTCCAAATCATGATGGCTGGATTTATCATACCTAGATAGTCTATGATATAATTTAGTGTCATATGGAAAATGTAAATAGTTCTTTCCCAAATCATGTTCACCATTAAAAGAAATTGTTTTCTAATTAAATAGGGAACTAGCTTCCCAGATATGAAAATGAAGGTTGAACCTTTGAAATCACTGGCTGTACTAGTCTTCAGGCATGTTCTGCCACAATTAGTTTTAGATAGTTATTCAGGAAGTTTATTCAGGAAGATGTTAGGCATATATTCGGCACTCCTATTTAGTTACAAAGTGTGCAGTCTAGAATATTAATATGCTGTAATCAGGTTAAGATGATATATACTATAAAATTAATTGAAATAAAATGTTTCATAAAAAGACATCAATTGTAAAATCAGATTTAGCCAATTCCTTCTCAACAGGAAGTAGCACTAAGTATTTATAGTACTATTGAGTCTATGAATGACATGCATTGGCAATTAAAATGTACTTAATTTTATCCTAGCAATCTCATTTCTGTGAATTTTAATAAAACAACAATAAAGTGGACTTACCAAATATGTACCAGATCCTACAGACAACATTTTTTAACATAGAACATAGAATATTTCCTGAAAGGAAATATGCCAAAATATCCACCGATAATTAGTATCTCATTTAATAATAAAACCCAAAAAATCTTAACCATGTATATAATGAACACTTGAAAATGTTTGTGATGGAGTGAATTAATTAATGACTACAATAAATAAAGACAAGAATCAGACTAGAATGTGTTTTCTTACCCATAATAGTAAACATTATTCATTGATCTTCTTGCCAATGCAGTAAGACCTGAAAAGCATAAGGATCAATTAGAAAGTAAGAGAGGAAAGCTATAATTATTTACAAATGATAGTATTTCATACAAAGGAAACAAGTGAACTAAAAAATTATAACAATTTTATTATTTTAAATAGGGTGGTTCATTACTGAATTAAATTTATAGAAAGTTATTGCTTTGCATGTTCCAAGAATAAAAGAACATTAAATAGAAAAAATGCTTACATTCAAAATGGTAATAAAATAAATAATTTAATGCCTGGGAATATACCTAACAAGTTATATATAGAAAATATACAATAAGAAGCGCATTAATTAAAATCCCTAAAAGAAGATGGACAAATGTAGCAACCTATCATGGAATTTTGATGGGAAGACATAATTTTAAATGTGCCAATTCTCCTCAAATTATGTTAAAAATGGTGATTTATCATGAATTTCAAAAAACACATAAGTCATTACAAAAAAAACACTCCAGAATAAAAGGTAATAAAGGGGACTTTAAAAATAGTACTTAGAAAGTAAATCATATTATAAACATAAAACTCTTCTAATAGTACAGTGCCAGTGCAATAGCAGGCAGAAAGATAAATAAAGAGAACATAAAGAGATTCAATTAACATAAAAATCTGGTATTTTATAAAGTTAACATTTTTATTTAGTAGAGAGATGATGGTTTATTCAATAAATGATGTTGGGATCACAATTTTTTAAAAATATGATGTTAAATTATTTCACATCTTAATTCAAGAGATCCATCAAAAGATAGACAAATGGCAGTATAAAAAATGAAACCAAAACAATATTGGAATTAAATATAATAATCTACATACTATTAGTCCCAGAAGAACATTTAAAAAACAACAGAGGTGGTAAAAAACAGTAAAGAAAAATATCTTTATTTTTTTGGCACATCAGAAGAAATTGTTAAATAACTGTACAAAACTTCAAGAAAAAGAATGCAAACAATAAACTAGGAAACATTTAGAAGTTATAATATACGGCATGATAACAGCAGTATGATAGAACTGGCTCCCATTGGCTCAAAAGAGTCAATTTGCACAGCAGTTCCCAACTCTGCTTTCAGTGATGTCAGGTTGTTTGCTTGAAACTTGTCACAGTGTAATTAGTTATAATGCAGAAATTAGTAGACAGTACAAATCTAGGCCCCCACCCACCAAAATGATTGTTAAATATTTGCCAGGATACCCCTGGCATATACTTTAATATAAACATGCATATCATAATAGAGTTAGAAAGGAAGAAAGGGGAAAAAATAATATATAGAGAGAGAAATTGCAAATTAAATTTTAAAATACCTTTTCATCATTGCATATTTATTATTTTTAATTAAAAATTAAAAATAGCCTTTTAGTATTTTCTAAACAAATATGACTTGTATTATTACAATAAAAATTAATAGTTAATTACACTCTTTTAAAAAGTGTATATTTGTTCTTTCAACTCTATTTTTAATCAAATTTATCCTTGCAAATTTGCTAGAGTTTATGAGGACACTATCTGTATATGTATACCCACATGAATATATGAATGTATGTATACGTACGCATATACGTAATATTTTCAAGATAGTTTATCTTAGCCATTTTTATAATGGCAAATTATTAGTGAAAGTAATCCACTAGAGTATTTGTCAAACAGAATATCATATATCCACACACTAGAATGCTATACAGGCATGAAAACGTGGCAGATTGATATTTATATGGAAAAAAATATTCATACTCTATAATTAAGTGAAATTTTGACCAGTTAAATATTGACAATTAAATGTGTCAGATTATCTGCCCTTACTGCATGTCCCCAAACTCCAATAACAACCAGGAAGAGATAAAGACAGAAAATGATATAAAACTATAAAGAGAGAAAATAGTGGAGATAAGAAACTGGAACACAAATCCACAAGTAATTACTAACATATCAGATTATAAAATGCAGAAGCACTAATTTGCATTACAGTAAGGTAAGAAAGACTCAGCAACTGGAGGACTGATAAAATAAATCAACAAGAAAATAAGGGTTCCAGGGTGGGATTATAAAAATGAAGTAAAATAAGTCCCCAGAGAAATGGTGAAAAGATATTCTTAAATGACAATTTGCTGAAAAAGATTGGAGCACAAAGATGTAGGGTTCTAGGAGGGACCAAAAGAAATTACTGGATTAATTTATCAGCTGAATATAAGAAGAAGAGTTTTATATTTCTACAAAGAGTTTGGTAATAAAATAATGACTGGACCATAGAAAACTAAGACAACTGTGACCTTTTGGAAGACAAAAAAATATACAAAATGAAATCTAAACATAGAGTATTACATGGTTGAGAGAAAAATAACTATTACAGAATCACAATAATGTTAATTCTCTATATTGGTCTAGCCAAGTGTAACAATATTGATAGCATGGGCTAACTGGGAAGTATGTTTATGTGTATATTATGTATTGTGGGTGTGTATGGGATGTAAAAAAGCTAAATCTTCATTTTCCATGGTAGGATGTCAAAGGATAGCTCACCAAACCAAGCAGTAATGTGTTTTCATTGAAACCATTTGTACGCTAGTGCCTTACAGGGGCTCCTGGGAACACAGACCGAGGCACAACAGAAACTTTCAGCAAATGACAGTATTATTATTTACAGAGCACAAAGGGTCCAAAAGAGCAGAAGTGATTTCATCGTGGCAGATCCCTGTGAAGCCAACTGCCCCGGTCAGAGTCCCTGGCTGGTAGCTCCCCATGCTTCACTTCCAGGAGGAGCAGAAAAATCTGTGCTGCCTGAGGGGGAGGGGGCCCTTTCCCTGAGCAAAAAGCCTGTATCAAGCAACCTTTGTGCACAGTTCCTGCCCTGACAAGCAGCTGAGACTTGCTTGTCCTGACTTCCGGTTCAAGGTCAAGTCAGGCCTTTCCATTAGACCTAAGGTCTCCTATGGGCTGTGGGATGGAAACATATTTAAACATCTGCACACAAAGAAAAGGGGGCAGGTGAGGGCTGGGAGATGGCCTCTAGGTATGTCGGTGACTTCTAGAGCACCATGTTATTTAGTAATAAGCAGCCAAATATGAGGGAGTGGGGCCCAACTTAAAAATTTGACAGTGGCTGTCTCTGTGAACACAAATTGTGAGGTAAGGAGGCTTTTATTTATGCATTCTAAGCTTCAACGATTTAGTTGGCATTTGAAAACAAAAAAAAATTAAGTTGCATGAAAGTTTTAAAAATAACAACCTTAACCACTTTGTCATCCTTGATGTATCTAGATAATTGCAAAAGCCTCTCAACTACAGCCTTGCTTTGCTCTCCCCTTTGAATCGATCTTCAAAAAGAAACCAAAGTGATTCTGGGGAAATAAGTCAGATTATAACTCTCCAATGGCTCACAAGTTCTTCAGAGTAAAAGACTGGGAAATGGCCTACAAGGGTCTGGCACCTATTACATCTCTGTCTCCAGTTACACTGATAAACTCTGTTAAGCCCTCAATACTCTTGGCACTTTGGCATTTGCTCTTCCTCAGATGACCCCAGAGCTTGTCCCTCACTTCCCTCAGTTTCATCTTGTCCCCTCATCAGTGAGATCTTTTCCAACCCTGGTTGAGAATTGCAGGCCTCCAACTCCTGTGGCACTCTTGATGCCCTTTCCTGCTTTAGTTTTCTTCATATCTCTCAACTTCCAACAAACAATACATTTCATCTCCTCATTTTAATTTTTCCTTTTTTCTCCAAATAGAATATGAATTCTAGAAGAGCAGGGATTATCCACTGTTTTATCCTCAAGTGGCCAGGACACTGGCTGGTACATATGAATTCAATAAATATTTATGTAAGAAATGAATAACCACAAGATGTAGTTATAGCTATGCATGTAAGAATACTTTTATCAGCAATGTATAAGGATTAGTGATAGCTGGTCGTTTCTCTGGTATAGAATTAGGAACATTTTATATTTTCTTGTTTGAGTTTCTAATTTATCTATAAATATAAGGTATACATTTATAATTAAAAGTTATATATAATTAGAATTAAAAATGAATCTACATCAGTACCTTCAGAAGTGCTAAAGGATTGCATACCAATGTATGACTTAGTTAAAAATGTAAATAACAGAATCAGATCAAATGAAAGACATTTTTCTGGGAAAATCTTTTAATATAACCTTTTGCCTTAATTCTGACCTATTTTTAATTTACATCTAAGCAGCAGTGCATAGGGAGTGGTGCCAATGACTAAATGGAACCACTTCTTGTATGAAAAATAATCAGTTCTCTTGGCATGGTGGATATAGGCCTGGGTTAACTTCTTCGTAATTCAAAGAAACCTTGTCTTTGGTGCTTTCAGGAAATAGATCTTTTGGATGTTTTTTAAATTCACACATGCAAAAAATGAAAAAAAAAGCTTGTTTTTGAATATAACATGGACTATTTTGCTCTTTTTTAAAAAATAAATTTTATATGTAAGGGAATACCTTACTGCAGTTTTAAAACTTTTCTTCATATATAACTTTTCTGTTTGCCCATTTTTCCTATATTTGGGCAGCAGCCTTGCATTAGAAAAGGAGTCCTTGCTTTGGAGTTAAATCAGCTTCATTCTCTACCACTTAGGTTCTGAAAAACAAACTTTTCTTCTTAATATTTTCTAACGGTAATAGGCACTCCATAAATTGATTGTGGAGTTAAAATAATAACAAAATTTCCATCTATTTTTGTTGGAATTAATTTTTTAGCAAAATTACTGGGTAAATTTTGTCAGATTTGTTATTTCCAATGCATTCCATAAGAATTTTGCAAAATGTTGGAAACACACAAAGGCATTATTAATGCACCAAATCACTTCATTGAATTTATTTCTATAGGCAGCATTAGAAGCCAGTAATCTAGCCGGCTAAAGAAGTTATTTTGGGTCTGGCATCACATAAATTATTTTCAATGCCTGTTATTTCATACTTGGTTTTCCATGAGGTGACAAGTCTCTTGGAGATACCTTCTGGCATTCACTTTTCCTGCTGCTACAATAGCTTCTTGGCACACTATTTTTTCATGATACAGTAAAAGTCTAACTTTGTGGGTTAAAAACCGAGTTTCTCAAAACACTTGATTAAAAAGTTTTATACTTTGTATATAGGTTAACACCTGATATGTGTGTGCACTTTTGCACACATGTGAATTCTAAAAGCATATATTGAGCACTGGATTAGGTCCTTGTTCTCAAAAATGTGATGCAATAAACTGCTTTTTTTTTTCATGTGGGAGTTAAAAACTACATTACAAAAATTTAAAAATGAAAGAAAGACTCTTTCCAACATTAACAGTTTGTTGCTTTCTGTAAATGTTGACTTCTGCTTCTTTTCCTTCTCCATACATAAACTTACATAATGGTAGTGGTGTTATTGTTATGGTTTTAGTCATCATTTCTTGATCACTGTTTGCAGATCCTGTGATAAGTACTTTATGTACACTCTATCACTTTATCCTCACAACCTGAGGTAGGCTCTTTTAATTTGTACATTTGATTGCTAAAAAATACTGATATTAGAAAACTGAAATAGTTTGCTTCCAAATAAATCTGTATTTCATTAATTCTACCTAATGCCATTTTAATTAACTTTTCCTCATTCTTGATTCTACTTAGCTATGTAATCTGCATTTCAAACTTAACAGGTCCAGATAAAAACTCCATGCTTTTCCCCAAATCTGCCTGCCTTATCCCCACTCCACCAAGAACTTCCCTGGTAAATGGCAACACATACTTTGCCCAGACAATAATTTTGGAATCATGCTTGACTCTTTTTTATAACCTGCCTTCACCTCTCTTCTGTTGCCACCACCAACAAAATACAGCCGCAACCTGATCACTTCCCAACACTCCACGAAACGACCCACAACCGAGCCACCAGGATCTCTTGCTTAAATCATGTCTCCTTTTGCCCACTAAAGATTTTCTCATCTCAAAGTAAATATCAAGATATAATCTGGGGAAGAAGATATGACTCAAGTTATTTGGCTCCTGTCTACCATATAGGAGGTCCAGGGTTCCATTCCCGGGGCCTCTTGGTGAAGGCAAGCTGGCCTGTGCTGCGAGCTGGCCCACGCGGAAAGCGGGCACAGCAAGATGATGCAACAAAAAGAGGCACATAGGAGAGACAATAAGACACGCAGCAGACCAGGGAGCAAGAGATTGAGTGCCTCACTCCCACTCTGGAAGGTCCCAGGATTGGTTCCCAGTGTTGCCTAAAGAGAAGACAAGCAGCAAATGGACACAGTGAGCACAAAACAATGGGGGGTGGGGGAGCAGGAGGGGAAGGGGGAGTGGGCAGGGGAAATAAATAAATAAATCTTTAAAAAGAAAAACAGATCTAATCTGCCCCTTTCCCAGTTACTCTTTAATTTCATTTGCTATTTTTCTCCTTGGCTATTCCACACAGCCAAATTTGCTAAATAAATGAAGAATTGGGATTATTTTAATTTTTGCTACTTTAATAAGTTTAAAAAACTATTCAGCTTTATTTATCTGATTGCTAGTGAAGTTCAAAATTTTAAAATGATGTCCATTTCACAGTATTTTGTTATATAAAATATGCCCAAGTCTTTTGTATTTTTGTGTGTTAGAAGTATCTATTTTTCTTGTTTAAATTCTGTTTTTAAAAGCAGTCTTTTGCCTTAATTCTGATCTATTTTTAATTTATATTTTGCCATGTTTTTCATTAGAAGTTTTTATTTTTAAATAGTCAAAACCCTTACTTTCAATGGTTTTATCTACTGGGTTAACTTTAATGCTAAAAAAAAAATAATATTAATCACCACTACAGATAGAGAACAAAATTCTTATGTACTGGCCATTGAAGTTTATACTTCTATTTTAGTATTTAGCCATTAAGAAATCTATGTGCATATGTATTATAAGGTTTGGGTCTAAATATATACTTTTCCGATTTATAATCAGTTTCACCACCAACTCCTATTAAATTTTACCCATGTTTTTACAATACTGGTATATTGTGTGTTTGCGTATATGTGAAGTTGCCGGAATCATATTAAATTATTTTAACTATTAGTTTATATTATGGATATTTTTATTTATCTAAGCATTTTCCTTTATAGGAAACTAATTATTTTGTTAAATAAAATTTTAATATCTGGTGGAGAAAAGCATTTTATATTTTCAACTCCTTTTCTTTTCTAGATAAATGCAATAATGATGCTGAAGTTTATAGAAATTGCTTAGTCTGAAAAGTAAAATGGGGAGAATTTTTACATTTTCGATATTGTTTTCTAAACTAGAACCATTCAAGACCCTCATATTATTCAAGTTGTTTATTAATTTTCAAGTTATTGCAATTTAGTGATTCTGAATTATTCACTAAATTAATTTTATCTATTTTTGAGTTTTTGCCAAAATAAAGATGGACCAACATGACAAATGCTATGGACAGAGAGCCCAATATGACAGAGTCCCTGCTTTCTCTGAAGAGAATGATCAAACAGTAAAAATGGTAGGAAGGAAATAAAGAAGGATAAGGAGGGAATGACTCTCAGATGGGGGTATTTTGAAAGAAATAGTCTAGGAAAGGCTCTCTAAGATTTTCAGTTAACATTTCATTTCTCACAATATTATTTGGTTTTTAAAATCATTTCTATTTTTTTCTAGTTATTTATCTACCAATACACATTTTAATTACTTTTTATGCCATTATAATTCAAAACTCTCAAGTCTTGCTCAGTATTTGAACAAGATAAATTTTTGCCTATTCTGTTATTCTGGTATAAAATTTCACCTTCCTGTTTGGTTAATACGCCATTTTAGCTCACAGATCTTCATTTAGTTTTAGTGACATCAAGCTCTTTTATGTGGCCAGATTATTTCAGTCTAATTAATATGCTATATAAATACTTTCCACCTCTCCCTAACTGAGACAGAATTCTTAAACTATGAATGTCTGTTTTCTAAATGTCTGTCTTTGAAAATTTTTCCTGAATCATGTATCATTTTGTTATATTGATAAATGTATGCCAAAATATTAGTAATACTATCTAATAATGATGATGTTGGTGTTTGCTAGGCACTCTTGCATGATCCACATGTTATTTTATCACTTAATCCTTGTAGTGGATTAATAGATATCATCAACTAAATTTTGCATTTGAGGAATGCAAGCCACAGAAAGGTAAAGTAGCTTAAAAAATATCATAGCATCTATACCTCAGTGGATCTGACATGCTAAATGAGACAGTTGATTCCCAAGAGTGCATTTTTAGATTCCATTCTAGACAGTGTTTAAGAATGAACACTATTTGATAAAATAGAAACTTTAGAATATCTGAGCTAAAATTGAGTCTGGCATCCAGATCCTAACACCCTATTTTATCTTTCACTTAAATAACTATTATGATGAAGTAGAGGTAAGGGAAAAGGAAGGAAATAAAAATAATGAAAGAGAGCTCAAAAATAACAAAAATCAAAATAAATCTAGGAAAATATTAAGTATCTCTAACACAACAAGGCTCAATTAATAATATGTCCAAATTTTGTTTTTAAGCATTCTTGGGCTTTTCCTCATAAAACGAATTTCCCTTAAAGAAATAAATAGGTAAATAAAAGAAAGGAGAGAAAGTAAGCACTATATTGTCAGGAGCTGAGAGAGCTGAGTGAGTTATCAGGTGTTGAAAATAACCAATTAAGACAATAAGCCAGAGTGATAATAACAGTCAACCTTTAATCACTGTGATGGTATAGCAAGAGGACAACTCAGAAGAAGAAGCAACTTCCAGTATTCCACTAATCCTTGGGCAAGTATCAATTGGTTCAGTGCAGATGAATGTGAGATGTGAGATGTGGATCCATCTCTCTGCTGAGAGAGCCCTGACCAAAAGGCTCCTAAATTTTCTGGACCCAGGGCCTGGGAAAGTGGTGGTGGAACTAGGAGTAAAAATGTTATGAGTACTGAGTGAGGGTGGAGGAAAGTGTCTTCAAGGTCCCCCCTCCTCCCCTGATAAGGAAGTATCCAGCAAAGGCAACTGAAAGAGGCCTTGGCTTTGAGCAACCTCTCCCCAGTAGGAATGTGCCTGGTTGGGAATTTTTATATGCGTAAGAGCATGACCTGCCAGAAAGCCTGAGTCCTTGAATGTAACTCCCTTCAGAGATGGCAATGAGCTGCCTGTGCACCCAGTCTGTGTGGAGAGGGCAGCTTTCCCTGTGAGTCCTGACACATAAAACCTTTGTAATTGTCTACCGTCAGACCTGAAAAAAAAAATCACACATAGGAATTTGGCCAGGAGCTGGACTACTCATCTACCTATCCCCAACACTGGAACTAAGAGATTAAAACAACCAGAATGTTAGGAAGTTAGGTAGCAACATCTTTTTGAGTCTTCTAAAGTCTTGTCTCCTTTCTGTATCTTTCCACATCCATTCAGGTTTAACACCCCTAGAAAACAACAGTACGAAAAAAGATAGACTGTCATTAATATGTTCCATCCTGGGAAGTCTTAAAAGTAGATTGTGGGGTTGGATGTGGCTCAAAGGGATGGGCATCAGTCTCCCATATGGAGGCACCTGGGTTCGATCCCTGGAATCTCCCAGTAAAAAAACAAAAAAACAAAAAACAAAAAACAGATTGCATTCTCCAGGAAGGCAGGATTTTTGTCTACTTTGTTTATTGATAAATACTCATTACTAAGCACATGAAAGGCCCTAAATGTGACACAGACACACACACACACACACACACACACACACGCAGGAAAAAGGTTGCACTCTAGTTGAGCAGAAAAGAAAAATAATCTGGATAATCTATACATTCACCAGTTCTCCACACTTAGATCTTAGAAAGGATTTTAGCTTCTCTTCACCTGATCATATCCTTATACCATTTCCATACACCACCAATGTCCTGGTTGAGTCATTGGTCAAGGACAATTAAAGAAGAAAAAAGCTACAGGTGCTAAGCAAACTAACCAAAAGAGTGCTAAAAAGATAAAAGCATATTGAAGACTCATAAGAACATGTATCCAGAATCCTATGAATTCAAATAAACTTTCACATTTTCAAAATAATATAAGAATATTTGTCCCGTATTAAACAAAGCAGAGAATTACAAGAAAGTCACAATGAAAATTAGAAGGAAAAATAATAGGAAACTAAAATGCAATTACAGAATTAGAACCTCTTCAGAAAGAGTAAAGCTAAAGCAGACTGACAAACTGGCAACTTGAATTAGTGATAAAGAGGAGAACATCTTCCGGAATACATAAAAAAAAAAAACTTTAGAAAGAGAAAAACTGATGGATCTGATGAAGATGACTGAAGTAGAGGATATTTATTGGAGATATTATATAGGTTCTCTTCAAATAGGACAGCAAATTTGTCTATATATTGACTTTTCTAACCCTCTTGTTAGTTCCTTTCCTCACCTGATTAGTGGATTTTGCTTGTGATCTTAGTTTTACTAGGGTTGATTTTATGTCCATAGATGTGCATATGGGTTATCGTGAGGGGATAGAGTAGTTGTGGGTGTGCATTTCTTTTGAGAGTTTCCAGATGTAAAATGAAGTTTAAATTGTTTTCTTCTTAGTCCTTAGGCTTTACATTTATCCTAGGCGACTTTTAGGTGAAAATTGGCTGCAGAAAGCAACTTGTGCGGATAAGTAGCATAAATTCAGACATCACACCATTTTATAAAACAGACCAAGATTAGCTAATGACATTAATCTAATTCCTTTCATACAGAGTGACCTCTCAATTTTCTAAGATAAATAAATATTTTATTTATCATCAGAAAGTAATAAGAAATGTTATTTTTAAATATGTAGATTATGGTCCTGATTTTACTAATACCTCAGGGAGATACATAATAAAAAGTAGTTTTGTTTAGGAACATTTTTAATAGTTTATTTATGCTTTGCTCCATTTCTCATAATTTTAACAATGGATATTTAATAAATGGGAAACTTTATCTTAAATACATATTCATGTGTTTTTATCAACAATTCCAAATCTATGATATACTTAAAGGAAATATTTGACTTTTGCCTCAATAATCCATTCATTCAGCAATATTTATTGATGTATACTATGTGATGACCACTGTGATAGTAGCTGAGATGCGAGGTAAAGAGGTGAGAAGATAAGAACTTTGTTCTCATGAGAGTCTAAGATGGTGAGGCATAAAGATACTAAACCAAAATGCAAATAAGTAGTTCTGATTTAAAATACAGGTATATAATACAATTTAAGAGTATAAAATACGCTGATATAACTTATTCTGGGGTCAATCTATAGTCTTCTTATGGAGATGTCATTGAAGCTGACACTTGAAGGATGAATAGGAGTTTTTCAGAAAAATCCAAGTGCCCTAATTCTATTACAAACTAGTGCAGAATGAGTTGCTACAATGGTATGTCATGAGGACATAGGCCCAGGCACAACAGAGACTTTCAGCAAATGATCACTTTATTACATACATAACACAAAAGGTCCAAAAGAGGATGGGAGGAAATCCCATTGTGACCTATTCTCCAAGGAGGTCAACTGCATTGATCATGGTTGGCAGCTCCATGTAACTTGCTTTGTGTCCTTTGTGTCAGAGATGAAGGATTCTTGTGCTGCCCAAGTGGTTGGGTTTTTATACATGTCACAGGGAGGGGACACTGCCAATAAGCAAAAAGCATTCATCGAGCAATCCCTGTACCCTGGCAAGCAGCTGGAAATGATTAAGATTAAGCATCTCCCTGGCTGCTTGTGGTCTTTTGCAAAATGGAAACATACTGAGCACCTGCCCACAAACAAGCGAGAATGAAAACATACTGAACACCTGCATGCAAACTAGCAAGAAGGAAAAGGAGGGAGGGAGGTGAGGGTTAGGAGATGACCAATGAGGGTTTCTGTGACTTCCCCAGAAACTAGCCATTTGATTTTACATAAGTGGCCTAACTTCTCTAAGGTTTGTGTCCTAATCTGTAAATCTCTCAGAACATTTGTTTAATTTACTTAACTGCACAGGATTGGTGAGTATTAAATGGGAATTTTTTTTAAACCTATAGCACAAGATTGTCAAGAATATTAGCTATTTTTCTACCTGTTATTAGCTAGGACAGCATCTCTGGAAGATTATAGACAGAGGTCACGATGAGTGTGGGAACCTGAGGTGGGAACGAGGCGGTTGGACCATGGTGAGAAACACTATGTTGGTTATGAGGGTGCTGAGTCAGTCAGGGTCCAGTCCATGCAGCAACTTGATATAGTCTTAAAGTGTTATATCTTGAGGGAAATGAGCAGCATATGAAAAGTAACATGATCAGTTATGGATTTGAAAAGCACTCTGATTCAATTTTAGGGAATGCTTTAGTGTGGTGATAAGTGTAGATTCTAGAAGACTAGATATAGGGAAGAAATACTGGTAGTTTAGGATAAGCAGAGAGGACTTGTCCTAAGTCCTAGGTATTCCTAAGTATTCCTGTACTCAAAGAAGCAATTTAAAGTTCAGCCATTGAGGAATGGCTAGATAAATGCTTGTACATTAAATTTTTTCTATTTATATATCCTAAAAATTATTTTTAATAGTATTTTGAAAAAAAATGGAATGTGCTCAAAAAAAACCATGCTAGGTGGCAGACACAGTATTTAAAATAATCTTTCTTTCTAATGACATAAATATCTTTCAATGTATATGGGTGGTATGTGTGCATAGGCACATGTAAAACATTCTACCCATTTATGTATAATATGAACATATTTAAAAAATAAAAGAAATAAAATATAAATTTGAAATAGTGCATCTTTCATAATAATTATGTGTGAAAACAGCATTTAAATATCAATCATTGCTAGTCCTAGACAGATAAATGATAAATACATTTTAGTTTTTCAATTTGCATTTATTACATTTACAAATGTTTTATATGTATACTTTGCTTAAATTTCTAAGTATTTATAACATATATTCATTGTATTTTAATGAAAAAAATAATATAAATTTCATACATAAAGTCAGAAATTTTATATTGAGAGATGATTCATCTGGAATGGTCTATTCAATATCTAAGTATGCTATAACTAATATGTCATACTAGTAGGTGTTAAACATATTGTACATGTGTCTTGATTTTAAGGTCTTGGTAAAGTTACTGAAGTTAAGAAGCAAAGCAAAATCAATAATTTAGAACAAGAAATTTTAAAATTCTGATTTTTACATTTCTACATTTGTTGAATTTAGTATAATACTGAATTTATGAACATCTCACCGAGGTGAAAATAAAACCAAGGAAATCTATTTACAACTTTTAGAAATTGGACAGAATTACATATAGAATATAGTTAAAATTAAAAGCCCATGGCTTAAAATAAAAAGGCCTGTAGTTGATTCCAAATTTTATATTAAATACCTATGGGATTTTGACCAAGGTGACTAAGCCCCATTTTCTTTTTCTGTATCAGTAAATAAATTTGAAAATAAAATCCACTCTATCTACTTTACATGGATGTTGTGAGGAAGATATGAAATAATGTGTGAAAGTTACTTGAAAATTATGTGTTCTACAAACCTAAAAATCCTTGTTTTCACAGTAGAATTAATGATCACAGGGAAGCATAAATAAATAGAATGTAGTGCAACAAATAATCAAAAAGCATATGAAGAAAGCCAAATACTAAGTAAACCAATTCTATTTTCTTTTGGCTTAACTAATGTCTCATACTCACGTAAACCTAATAATCACTAACAAATTAGTTAATCTCTTCCCTAATGACTTGAAGAATATAGGTCATTTGATCAAGAAACTCATTAGTAGATTTTAAATTATTTTTATTGTAGTGCAGTATGTTATCAACTCAATATAAGTAGCATGGAAATGAACTACATCTACTCAGTTTAGATATGATCGAAATCATACCCATATTTATTCATAATTAATAAACTGCATTAAACTAATAAAATGGTAAATTATGCAAATAGAATGGGTACACGTAGAATAATTGTACTGAATATAAACCAATGAAAAGGATGGTATATTTTTAAAGATCCTTGATAATGAAAATGCAGTTAGTAATATTTGTCTGATTCTCTTGGAAGTAAAAGCAAAATTGAAAAACTAATTAGTATCATGCATTTTCTTTTGTCAATTAAAATCATGTGTGGCTTTAAAAAGGTCTTGTCAGTCTTTCATAATCAGAAAACATTCTGCTAAACTTTTATAAATATGTGTGTAAACTCTTAGATTTCTTTCTATTGAACAACTGTGGTCAAGAATGACAAGGAGTTCCCTTTGCAAACAAGCTCAGGGGTAGATCTGGAGTGTGGAGTAAAGAGAGTCCATCCTTTCGCACTTGGGGCTGTCATCTCTGGCAGTTGATCTTGGTTTCCTGTTTAACCTTCCTGGATCCAATCCAACCGTACTTCTTGAGAGACCCTGAAATGTTTTTGGTAGAGAATCATTTCTTCTCTAGCTCTTATTTAATCTTAATAGTCCTGATAATTTTGAGGGGCCTGAAATAATTTCTTTAATTTGTTCATCATCAGTTAGACACGAATCTATACATGGCTTATTTTCTGAAAGGTCAGATTAAGATATCTGGATCCCCTAAGAACTAAACATATATAAGATAATCACCTTGTGTGATATTGATAAATACTAACCTCTAAAATGAGTGTGATGATATATCATTTTATTTTCATATCATAACTATTTCTTAGCATGTTTTGAAATAGCAAATGCTTTGTATTTTTTCTAATTTTTAGACTAATTCTTAACTGGTATACAACTAGATGTTTATTAAACCTAAGCAACATGGGCTCTATTAAATTTGCTATATTGTTATCTTTCTTGAGTCTATCATGTATCTCTCATTCTATCAACCTATGCATCCAAGCAATGTAACCCCATTCTGTGACAAGTACTATATAAAACAGAAAGAGAGAGAGAGAGTGCTGAATAGAATATGGAAGCTCCATTTGTAGCAAATGAAAACTTTCTCTCACAAACAAATCTTTTCTGGCAAACATTTTGACTGAGCTGAAATATCTATGTCAAAATATTTAATTAGGTTCCTTTTGCACAGTATTAATCACTCAATCAATACTTTTAATGTAGCGACAGAAAGATTTTTGAATTTGATTTACTTAAATGTTTTACCACATTTGTAGCCAAGTTTATTTCTTCTGTTATAATATCTTTGCTGGAAATGCAAAAGTAAGGGTATATCCCCTAAAGTTTACCTAACCATTTTTAAGAATGCTACCATGTCCTGTGATTTCAAGAGCCATATAAAAACAAAAGGCACAATAGATTATTACTGATTGATACTACTCATTTAGTTATAAAAACTACATGTCACTTAATAGTACCAAAAGTAATATTTTCTACTTTTTAAGTTTAATTTTCTATACAGGCTAGACCTTAGCTAATAAATAATATATAACTGGCTGGGTCATGCTTGTTATTTCCTCTGTTTTCTGCCTTGTATAGGACTCATCTGAGATAGATATAATTCGAAACAGTCAAATACCATGGAGTTTTTATATAGCTTTTGCATAGAATCAGTTAAATGAGTGATGAGAAATATTTGCTATTACTTTCAGTCTGTTCATCTGGCAATTAGAGAAAAATGGGGAGAAATTGTCTGCAAGATATTTCCTAGATGACCTATGACTCATAATATTCAGAATAAAGGCAGACATATTAGAAACTTTTATTTTCTCAAATTATGTATAATTATTCAGTATGGTTTCAAATATTAAATGTGAGCTACTTAAATTTAGCCATTGGGAAACATAAGATGGGAATATTAATTATGAATATGCAATTAGTAGCATCTTGTTTTAGAAATGGGAAACAATACAGCCTACTATTTTTTATCCACTTTCAACAACTGATTTTGCTTATTTTATAATTACAGCTATATATAGGAGCTTTACTGATATTTTAATTGTGGGACAAGATGTATATTTTGCTTGCACATATTTTTGCATTCTTATATGCATTTAGTTTTGTTTCAAAGATCATAAAATCCTGAAGACCAGAGAATATGCTCTTTACTTAATTTTTAAAAGTTCATGAACTGGCTTGAAATTTTGAAGGCAAGATAGTACACAGATTTGTGATAAGCTGGCTAGTGGATACCAGTAACTTGCCTCATTCTTTCTTTGTGGTGGTAAACCCTTGTGATAGTTAGGCTAATATGTCAACTCGACCAGGTAATTGTGCCCAGCAGGAATGGGCACATGCTCATGGAATTCACTGGTCTTACTATGGTTTTCCCAACATCCTGAAGCAGCTGGATTGATAGAATGGTGGAATGGCCTTTTGAAGACTCAATTATGGCACCAACTAGATGGCAGTACCTTCCAGGGCTGGGGCAATGTTCTCCAGGAGGCTGTGTATGCTCCAAATCAGCATCTGCTCTATGGTGCTCTTTCTCTCGTAACCAGGATTCATGGGTTCGGGAATCAAAGGGTGGAAATGGAATGGCACCGCTGACTATTACCTCTAGTGACCTACTAGGAAAATTTTTGCTCCCTATCCCTGCTAAGCTCTGCAGGTCTACAGATCTTACTTCCAAAAGGAGGAGTGCTTCCACCAGGGAATACAACAATGACTCCATTGAACTGGATGTTAAGACTGCCACCTGGAAATTTTGGGCTCCTCGTGCTTCTGACTCAATAAGCAAAGAAAGGAATTACTGTACTGGCTGGGGTGATTGATCCTGAATATCAAGGGGAAATAGGACTACATCTACATAATGGGGGTAAAGAAGAGTTTGCCTGGAAATACAGGAGATCCTCTAGGTGTCTCTTAGTACTGCCACACCCTATGATTGAATTCAATCCAAGCAGGACTAAAAGTGGTCCAGAATCTTCAGGAATAAAAGTTTGGGTCACCCCACCAGGCAAAGAATCACAGCCACCTGAGGTGCTTGCTGAGGGTAACAGGAACATGGAATGGGTAGTGGAAGAAGGTAGTGATAAATATGAACTTTGGCCATGTGACCAGTTACAGAAAAGAGGACTGTGATGGTCATGAATATTTCTTCCTTGTTTTCTTATGAGTATGATTGTATATATACACAAAATGAATATATTTGTTTTCTTCCCTAGCTTGTTCCTCTATCATATGACATACATTGTATTAGTTTCATGTCATAATATTTAA
This sequence comes from Cabassous unicinctus, assembly GCA_029593785.1. NCBI lineage: Eukaryota > Metazoa > Chordata > Mammalia > Cingulata > Chlamyphoridae > Cabassous > Cabassous unicinctus. The sequence goes on along the minus strand of JAQZBX010008854.1, from coordinate 2,256 downwards.
GGATGTCAAGTTTAAGATTTAAGAGTGACTATTACCCAAGGACTTGCACCCTATTCTGTACAGAATTAATGCCTTTCCAGTTGTATGCAGGACAGTCAAATAGTGTTAGGTGGAAATATATATATATATATATATATATATGTATGTATGTTATTGTTTCTATTTATTTTTTCTATTAGAGACTAAGTATGGTTTAAGGTGATGTGTATTGCTGACAAGTTGACAAGGGGTGGACTGTGATGGTTAGCCTAATGTGTCAACTCGGCCAAGTAATTGTGCCCAGTTGTTTGGGCAAGCATGCACTGGGCTAATTGTAATACAAGGACATTTATGGACTTTAGTCATCAGTGAGTTCATTGCATAGATGACTGATACATCTACGATCAACCAAGGAGATTTCCATCAGCAATGAGTGATGTTTTATCGAATCAATTGAATGCCTTAAAAGGGGAAGTAATTTCAGCATTCAGAGAGAATCTTCAGCTCAACTTCAGACAGCCAACATCTTCTGGCAACTCATTAAGGACCTTCATTGGCGCCCCTAGTTTGCAACCTGCCCTACAGAATTTGGACTTGTGCATCCCCATGGTCATGTGAGAGAATTTTATAAAATCTCATACTATTTACAGATATCTTCTGTCTATTCTGTTTCCCTAGAGAACCCTGACTAATACATCCTCGATTTGGGAAACCCTCCATTTTCTAAATAGCCATGTATAACCAATCATAGCAACCCCATTTTTCTTATCAATGATTTGTTTATAAATGGAGAAGTGATGCAATGCCATCTGAAAACAAAACAGAAATGAGACAGAAAATCTGCTGAGTGGGTTTGGGAGATTTTTACCAGTGATAAAGAGAGATTACCACCAGGGGAAAATCCCTCTTTATTGACCAGACACTTTGCTTGGATATGATGCTTGGAGCTGTGGCAAACCCTCTTCTGTATCACCATGAGACCAACTAAGCTGACAAATTAAGGATGGAAAGAACATGAGCTTCCAGTATTATTTATTTCATAAATTTGGCAGTGACTTCATATATTCAACTTTGTTATATAATATGATACATTTATTTTTTAGTTAATTTTGACATATGCTTCACTTTTTTTTCAGCTAGCAAGCAAAAGCATTACAAATGGTATACATAACCTCTTCAAAGATGGAGTGATTCTTGCAAGTAAATGCTGCTGCACTCAATGAGAACATCATTACTGTACTCTTGGGGTAATCTTTGACAGATGAGACACAAATAGTCTATCCATTGACAAGTTTAATTTCAATGATAAGATGTGTCCTTATACAGCCAATGACCTATCAGTGCCTTAAGTCATGCCCATGATACAGACAGGGCACAGCTATAACACCAAAGTAGAGGGAAACACCAGATAGCAAGTGCTGTCATTTTATATAATTGGTGATTTATTTGCTGTTTTATTTCCAACCCCATAAATATATTAGTAATAACAAACAACTGTTCTCTAGCAGGGCAAACCACTATGATAATGAGAGTAATAGCAATGTCATCATTCAAAGGATGTTTAGAACAAATACTTTTGTAAAAGTCTGTTATGAGAATCCATATCTACTCTTTTTGTGAGGATATTACACAACACTCAGAATACTTATGATATTCAGATGTTCCATAATTTGTCCTTATATATTAGGTGATTTCAATTTCTGCATATGTAATGAAATGAAAGAAAAAGAGGACACTATGGACACATATCTAACTATATCTTACTAAAAGATATCTTTTTTTAAGGAAAAGGATATTTCCTTTATTTTTAAATATATATACATTAAATACACCTACCAAAGTGAAGATGAAGATTGAGTAATATTAGATGGTGATCAATACTCTCAAAAATGATAAAGTGTGGCTTTACAGTAACTTTTTATTTTTTAAAACAATTTATTGAAGTATATCATTCATACATGAACATACATAAACTATAAGTGTTCAGTAAACATCGTGATCTTACAAAACAAACATGCATAACATCATACAGGGCTCCCACACATCACCCCCCACAAACACCCTGCATTGTTGTGAAACATTTGTTAACAAATCATGAAAGAGCATCGTCAAAATATTACTACTAACTATAGTCCATATCTTTCTCTCCTATACATTTTTTTAAGGATTTATTTATTTATTTATTTACTTTTATCCACTTTTACCCCTTCCCCCCCCACGTTTTTGCTGTTTCTGTGTCCATTCACTGGGCAACTCTCTGTGTCCTTTTCCTGCCCT
>JAQZBX010008853.1:0-47260 GCA_029593785.1 Cabassous unicinctus | reverse complement strand
GAACACCACCAAGTCCACTCTAGTCCACAGCTCCTCCCCCCATCATGAGGGGACTTGGAAGGTGATGTCCACTCCACCTCCAAGTGAGAGAGGGCTTATATTCCATGGATATAGTGGATAGGATTATCCTGCCTTCAGCTGCAGGTCCTCTCCATTCCCTGGGATGTCTGTTGCTCATCGTCGTCTCCTCGCCAGGTTATTTGGATGAGTCCATTGAGCTGTAGGGTAGGATTTGCAGCTCCACTGAGATTCCAGGCACAGCTGGCACATAAGTGAGCCAGAGGATTAACCTCCCTTCCTGTACCTTCCCTAAAGCCCCCCTATAATACTGAACTTTCCAAAATGAGCAATACATTAATTAATTTTCATCTTTCTCTCAACTGACTTAACAAATACTCTTACTCTCTCCCATACCATGTGATCAACTCCTTGGTTTGAAATTTGACAGATATCATTTTCTTTTCATTATTCTAATTAAAAGCACTCAATTTAAAATTTTTACTAACATCTGACTAACTCAGACAAGAAGATCAGGCAAAAAAAGGTCGCAAAATAGAACTGTAAGAAAAAAACACCTAGTGAATACGATGCCTTAAGACTGTGGATAACACAGTGAGGTCTTCCTTAACAAAGAATAATATGAGGCTTGAGAGTTTCAAAAGACATTGCCAGTCATTTATTAATAGCCAGACACAGCTCAACAACCCTTACTGAAATACAAAATCCTCCAGACTCCCTCTAATATATCAGTTATAGAGTACAGTATATTATAAAATAATTTCCAAACCTAAGACAAAGCAAGAAAATATGAACCATATTAATGAAGAAAATGTTAATTCAAACAAATTTCAGGATGAACATAAAGTTTGAGTTAACATTATAAAATAGCTTTAAATATATATTTAATACTTATTCATAGTAATTGACTCTATTAAAAATTAACACCAACTATGTGATGGCTATAATAGCTGAATAAAAATAAGATATACAGAAGTATATTTATAAATATAAGCATGTAAATATGTTCAAAGTAGTACTACTAGAAAAAATAGATTTCTATTTTCCAGAGATATGAAGGTAAGTACAAAATATCCACAGATAAAATTTTTAAGAAAATTAAAGTGTTCCTTAACAGTAAAGTATTCAAAACATGTAAAACAAAATTTGACAAAATTTAAAGGAAGAATAGAATTTTAAAAAATAATAATGACATTGAATAATGTTAGTGATAAAGTTCTAAATGTTTTGAAATAAAGGGCAAAGAAATCGTGTTTCCTTTCTATCTCTCACTCCTGATATGGTATCAAAATTATTTTACTATTAGAGATAATATATTGGGCTCCCAGTAATAAAAATTCAGCAAAAAATAGTCTTAAAATTAATTTTATAAAGTATTCTTTCTTCAATTTTTACGTATATTATTTGAAAGTACACTTAATGATGATAAAAATTGATTTTAATGCTGGAAAGAAATATTTGATCTTGGTGATTTTGTAAGGATTAAGCAGACCCTATTGGACTGGCATTTACATAAAAATGTCTGTAGTTTCTCATATTTCTTAAAGCCTTTGATCACCTGTTGTGAAATAAATTGATATGGCTTTAACTCATCAAATAAACTTATGTCATTTTCACTGAATTTTTGATGAAGAGACAAATCATGCTTCCAAAAATTCATTGAGGATACAATATTATTTTATAATTTCTTGGTCCATGACATCAAATTCTTTCCTGATATTCCAGAGTATAAATATTTTCTAATGTAAAAGGTGTTGCTTCTAAATCTATGTAATAATTACTTCATTATTTTTAATTATTTCACAAGAAAGCAATTCACCTGGTTGTATATAAAGGAAGTGAGGTTTGCCCATTAAATTAATTATAAAATATTTACTCATCTCAGCTTTGATTTTTATGTTCTTCTGTTATGTTTCTTTTTATTTAATAAAAAACAAAGGAAGCGTAGGTGGCTGAAGAGATTGGCCTCCTGTCTACCACATGGCAGGTCCCTGATTCAGTTCCCAGTGCCTCCTAAAGAAGACAGTGAACTTGCACAATGGGCAGGTGCAGCAAGCTGATGCAACAAGAGACACAAGAAGGAACAACATAATGAGAGATACAACAAAGAAGGGATTGGGAATTCCTGGGCCTTCCTAAAGAAGACAAGTAAGACAGTAGGCAGTCACAGCAAGCTGGCACAGCAAGATGATGCAACAAGAGACACAAGAATAAAAAACTTGGTGAGAGACACAACAAAACAGTGAAAAGAGGTGGCTCAGGGAACAGGGTGGCTCAGGCAACTAGATGTCTCCGTCCCACACTGGAAGTCCTGGGTTTGGTTCCCGGTGCCTCTTAAAGAAACAAGGAAGATGAACAGACACAGCACATACAAACAATGACAGGGGTGGAAATAAATAAAATAAATCTTTAAAAAAAAGAAGTGGTTGCACAAACATTGTTGTGTCTGAATACAACAATATATGTGCTGTGCAGATGAATTAGATGATCCTGCCAAAACTGATGGACAAATTACATCATGTTTTTCTTGAAAAGCTTCAAAATTGCCCATCTATCAGCTGGTGCACACTCCTAGAAAGAATTTAGTTATGCTGTACCACACAATGCAAAATACATGAAATTTTGATTTTAGAAATGTTTAATATAAAATAGATCAAGGTGTATTATAAATATTTAATTATAAAATCAGGATTTCCTGAAAATACAGTGTGATAAAATTATGTAAACACATCAGTATAAATATAAATATAAATAAGCATTCTAAAGGAAAATAATTGGATGAAATACATCTAAAGATTAGCAGCATTTATGAATGATTTCCATCACTTTGAATTTTGTTGTATTAAATTTTGTTTGTAATGAACACTGTTCACTCCCCATTGTAGTATCACATTTTAAATATAAACATATTTCATAGTGAAACATGTGCTATTTCATCCTTGGTGGTTAATTTTCTGACCTTTCAGCAACATATTATTTCTTGAGAAATACCTTCTCTTTTACACCATCATCAAATGGAATATCAGAAAAGAATATCAAAAAATGATGTTCAAAATTATGTGGCTTCTAAGAGATAGAGAGCTCCCTGGCACACACTTAACATGGCTACATTACTCCATGGAACAAGCCAAGCAGTTATCCTTCTAAATTGGTCCCAGGAATGATGGAATGGTACCTTATCAGCTATCCTTAATATTAGAGGTGTTTTGGCATTGTCAGGGAGAATGGCAAGGAATTCTATTCCTCTGTGTTTACTTTTGCTTTCTGGTATACTTGTGAGACTTAATTTCCAGGTGAACTTTCCATTTGACCAAGTTTTAGGTTGATTTATTTTATCTCTGAACAAAACAAAAATGCATGCAGGAGAAATTAAACATAAGTCATATCAAAGGAAGCAGATACTAACTTGCAAAAATTTCAGGCTCCTAAAATGTTTTATGTATTTTATTTGTGAGAAAAACTACAGGTTGACAAATTTCTAGACAGATAATGGTGAATGGTGATAGAAAAACTATTGTTCTCAATGTTAGACAGTTTTAGCTGATCCAAAGATGGGGATATTTTTAGAATAACAATATATATCATTTAGGACTTACTTTACAATGCCAGGATTATAGAAAGGCAAACATAGAATTGATTGAATTAGTAATTTACATACAATGAAAATACAATTTTGGAATAAATTTGATTTATATAATCACTTAAAAACATATCTCCTAAAAATTAAGAGTGATATGTGGTCTATGATATGATACCCTGGTAAAGTAGTTTAAACTTGTAATTTCTGATCTGATATTTTTATTAGATTATATTGTATATAAAAGCACAGTAAATGATGCATTAAATCTATAGCATTGCTTATTATATATCTAGCAGTTTATTTCTGTTTTTTGAAATTATATATAAGGGGAAGTGGATGTGGCTCAAGTGATTGGGCATCCATCTGCCATTTGGGAGGACCCGGGTTCTATCCCTGGGACCTCCTGGTAAAAAGGTGAGTAGGTGAGCCAGGCTCATGCAGCAAACCAGGCCCATGCAGGTAACCACACAGCAAGATGATGATGCAACAAAAGAGAGATGCAGGGGAGAGTCAAGGTGAGACATGCCATAAACCAGGAACTGAGGTGGCACAAGTGATAGGGTACCTCTTTCCCAAGTTAGAGGTCCCTAGGATCAAATCCCAGAGAAGGCTGGAGGAGAAAAATGAAAAGAGAGGACAAGAAACAGACACAGAGGATCACCCAGCGAATGGACAAAGAAAGCAAGTGGGGGAGGGGGAGAAGAAAAAAATATTATACATAAGTAGGACAATAGTGTTAAGAGCATGATTTTTGGACTCAGCCAATCTTGGTAGAATCAGATGGCCAGCTGTTAATGGCATGACTGCCTTTTTTAAATTTTCTGTGCTCTTTTTCCCATCTAAAAACTTGTATAAAATAGTAATACATATGATAAATATTTTCATCTGCATAAATGTGTTAATAAAGGTATTTATTCATAATAGTGTCAAGTTTATTCAAATTATGCAATATATAGGTTTCTATTATATAATACTCAAATGATGATTTGTATATATATATATATATATATATATAATTGCAGTCAATGATTTTATGAATTACTTTTTTATAATCAATTGCTAGATTCACTAGTTTTTTTAAAATTCTAAATCATTCATATAAACAAAAATATTTTTGAAGTCATTTATGTTAGTATCACCTCTGATTTCTCAACCCTTTATAAGAGATGAGTGCTATGGGAATTACGAGTAACTCAAATGTGCCTGACTTCATCCTTATGGGATTGAAAGACTCTGAAGAGATCTGGGGGGGGGGGTCCTCTTTGTGTCATTTCTCCTGATATACCTGATTACTCTCTCAGGAAATGAAGGCATATACTGATATTTGCCTGGGTCTCTAACTAAACACTGCCATGTACTTTATCCTGTGTCACCTGTCATTCCTTGATGACAGTTACTCAATGGTCATCATACCGAAGACCTAAGAGCACTTACTGACCTCCGACAGGTATATTTGATTCATGAGCTGCTTCACACAGATGTCTTTTTCTTGGCTCTCACTGAATTTTTCCTCTTCTCCTCAATGACCTATGACAGCTATATAGATACCTGCAATCCTCTTCACTACCCTGTGCTTATGTCTAAGAGACTGTGCTGCACCCTCATTACTGGTTACTACTTAACTGGCTTTAATGACTCCTTGGTCAATGTTCTATGCATGAACAGCTTGAGTTTCTGCAAATGCAATGTAATCTATCACTTTCTCTGTGACTTAACCACAATTTTAGCCCTGTCCTGCACTGATGTTAGTGACATTGTAATCATGATAATCATTCCCACTGGCTCAAAAGTAATGGTTTCCATTACTTTCTTAACAGGTCCATTCTGTCTTCTATGCTGAAAATTAATTCTAATTCAGGAAAGCACAAAGCTTCTATACTTGTGCCTCTCACCTCCTGGGAGTTGCCATTTTTATGGCACCAAGATTTTTATTTATTTAAAACCAAGGAAGTTCTATTCCTTGGGAATGCATCAAGTGGCCTCAGTGTTTTATGCTAATCTACTTATTTAAAGACTTAGGAACAAAAAGGTGAAAAGAGCTCTCATTAGAGTTATACTGAAGAGACAGGGCTCCAGGCAATTGAAATGCTGCTGCTGCTGAATATCAGAGCTCATCTTTTCTTTCTTTCCTACTTGGTCTCTGTTTAAATACAGCAGGGTCCTTTAATTAGTTCACATTTCTGTTGAATCATCTACTTGACCACACATGCTCTGAAACATTTCCAAGAATATGTTTCTAGGAATTAACATATTAATAGGGAGCCAAGAAATGTGTTTAAAACTTTTGGTTTTAATATATGCTTTTCCAAATAAATTACTTTGTAAATAACTCTGTGGGTAATTTTGAATCTATAGATATCATAAAAGATAAATCAGATGTTGGTTTTGAAAATTATACCCAGGACTACAAAATTTTGGCCACTATCATCAGAATACTTACTTTCTTGCAAAATTTTGAATACTTAATGCCTTTTTTAATAATAATATTAGCTGGTCTTTTACAAATACTTTTGGCTTATCTTTTTCATAAACAAACAAACAGATTAAAAGAAAACAGAATTTTCATATTTGCTTTTAGAACAAAGTAAAATATTGTGATAGAATTAAGTAATAGAAAATAGTATGTGTGAACATTGAAGAAAATTTGGGAAATATTAAAAAATTTTAAAGGACATAGAAATATCACAACCATTTCTGATAGTTTTATTCATGGTCCTCTAGAATAATCTTACATATGTGTAAGTATATATTATATATGTAAATAAAATTTAGATATTTTCTTTTTGGCATTTGCAACTTTTGATTTCCACTCATGCCTAATATGCTTGGTAAATCCTTTCTTATTTAAATTTGTGAAATGAATGTTTTCATGGTATATAAGTGAAATCAAGAATATTATCTTGCAAAGCTTTAACCCGTGAACTTTTGTAAATTCATGTGGTTAATATTAGCATGCAGTAATATCTCTTTTGTGTCTAATCATTTGAAAATCCTACCATTCTGTGATGTGTAAACAAAATTCAGTAATTAGTATTTCTTTGTTTAATTTCAATATGATTTTAAAAATATTTCATTCCTTCTGATTTCTACAAGTTTATTGTAGTCTTTAGAAAGAAATAAATTATTCACCTAATTTCTATGCTCATTTAAAAGATTAATAAAGATAATGTGTAAACCTAATAATGGACAATGAATCCAAATTTTATGACATCACATAAATTTTAGTCAGATACTTTGACAAAATTTCCATTAAAAATTTCCTCTATATTACCTGGAATTGCAATTTTAAATTTCTCTGCTAATCAATATGTATTAAAGAAATTGTGTTTTCTTCATTTTCCAATTATTTAATTTTTATTTAAGCTCTTAAAATATTATTTTTTACATTCAAGTGATTTGTATTCTTTTAACTTATATTAAGATTTTCTTTGTAGAACTACATCTGGTTATTTTCCAAAATTATGTTTGATTAATTAATGTTCAACCTTTTTTCAATGGTTAAATGTTTAACAACCTTTCACCAGTTCATCAGTGTTCACTAATTTTTTTAAATAATTAAAATATGCATTAATTTCCTTTAAATCTTGAATTTTTAGGCACATTTAAATTATCATATATAATATTCACTTATTGCATTGTGTTGTCTTGTTTCTATATTTATTGTATTCCTTTTGCTTGAAATGAGAGATAACTTGTATCAGCATTTATTTTTAATAATATAATTTTTCATTAATCTCTCGTCTTGTAGATGCACTGTGTCTCTTTTATATTTTTAAGCTCTTTACTCTTCCGGTTATTTTAATGACATTGATGGCTTTGCTTTCATTTCTGTACACTGCTATTATCTAGGAAATGTGTCCTTTTTCTTGGTGTTGACAATGATGGCCAACAGATTTTGCAATTGTTCAGACAATAATAAGCTCAGGGTAGGCTTAAGTCTTCCCCCACGCGCCCTCCCCACCCCCAACAAAATCAAGGTTGCAATTATCTTCACTGATTGATATGGGAAAAAAACGTTTAAAGTCACCGGAATCCACAGTGCAAAACGGTGAAAAGTACAGAAATGAACAAAGCAAACAGCTGCAAAGGGCTGGCTCCACGAGGCCCCGGAGACCAGGAAGGACCCGAATTGTGGGCACCCAGAAAGAAAACGGAGAACTTACAGCTGGACATGGGGATGCTGGACTGATATGAAAACAAACGGGAAGCCAAAAGGAAGCCAAGATGGGCTCTCAAGGAACAACACTGAACGATCACCTGCTGTTGCCTTCACATAGGAGAGAAAATATACAAAAGAGATTTTTTTGGTACTCAACCGTTACCCTCCTGTAAGAGTCTACTTGCCTGGTATACAGATTCCAAGAACAACAATGCAGGATCAGCACAAGGGCCTAGAAACTGTCCTTACTGCGGCCAGGAAGTGCTGCCAGGACTGAGGAAGCGCGCTTAGGTTCTACAGACTTACATTACAAAAGCTCACAGCAGTGCATCTGTCAGAGGTTCGGTACAGGGCTTGCAGCCCGCGACTGGGGTCCAGGGCCTACCACTCCTCCACCTCCTGGGGCTAGCGTGCTGGTACACCTGAGGCCCCAGGGGCATAGTCCTGCGCAGGGCGGCTGGGAGGCCCACCCGCGGTCACAAGCGGGGGCGGCAGGCCGAGCGTGGCAGGGCCAGGAGGAATCCTGATTAGCAGTCCCGCCTCACCCACCATCCACACCAGACGCGGTAAGGGTGGGGCGCCGGGCAAGGATATGGCGTGCGGGGAACGCTAGAGCTTGTCGACACGCGCTTCCTGGAGGCGCTCAGGGCTGCAGTCCAGCGGCTCCAGGTCAAGGTAGACAAGTTCGGCGTGCTCGCATGGGGCGGCGGGTTGTGCGGCGGGGTCCGCCTGTCTGGGCCCTGCAGGAAGCAGGGGGCGGCGCGCGGGGGCTCCCATGCGAAGCCGGCGCCTCGCCCGGGTGATCGCGGCCCGCCAGGGACCTGGGGCCAAGTGACCGCTCCGGGACGCTCCCCGGCACCGGGGGATCAGGGTTCTCCCGGCGCTCTCCTTGACCTTCACGATGCCCTAGTGCGGCTGGCGAGCGGGCTCGCGACCCAGCAGGTGCAGGTCCTTTCCCCGCACCGCCTCGTTGCCGTCCTCCTGCGGCCGCCGGTCCCCGGGCTCCTTGGACGGCGAGCATCCCTCCTTGACACAGGGCTCGGCGGCCCTCGGCTCGGTGAGGCCACGGCAGACCAGGAGACTGCTGATTCTGTGGCACATGGCGAGGACCGATGGGGGCGAGGCGCGGCTCAGTAAGCACGGATACTCCAGGACATCCGGCTCTAGCTCCTCCTTGCCCTGCTCTGGGTCATGGTTGGTCAGAGCAGAGACGTGTTCCGCCTCCACGGGCTGGGTCAACAGCGGTGGCAGGGAAGGAGGGTGGAGCCGGGTGGAGCTGGTTCCAGGTCTCCTGGGGGCTGGACAGGCTGTGCAGCGAGGCCGCCTCCTTGTGGGTGAAGACTCTGCCCCCCAGGGTCAGCGCGTGGCTGCCCAGGCCTCCAAACGCGTTGCTGCCCAGGTTCGCGAGTCCCCCAAAAGCGCTCGACCTGCCCAAACGGTCTGCCAGGTGGCCGGTGGGCAAGAAGTTGCTGTGATGGGGTGAGAGCAAGAATGGGTGGGTGACAAGATGGGTGGCACCTGTGCTGGAGAAGAGTGGCCAGCGAGATCCTACAGGCAGTGGAATCCAGCAAACATGGGGCTAGAGGCTGGCTAAAGAGGTCCAGCTTTGCGGCCACCTCCAGCTTGTGGGGTCCAGCTGCAACTGTTTGACCTTCTGCTGGTGGTGGTGGATCTGCCAAGCTATCTGCATGTGGAACACACACCACTTCCCTGGTGTCCTGGCTGCTGTACTGGTTTAACACCCCAGAGATTTCAGTAGAAGAGTGTGAATGGCACTGGGCGGGCCCTTCAACTCATTAGGTTTAACATCTTGTGCTGGAACGCACCCTGCAGGGACCCTAAGGGACCTGGGTGTGGGAGCAGACTGGCCATCCTTGGGAAGGCGGGAGGGTACGGCGGGAACAAGTTGTAATGTAGAAAGTAGGGCCTGTCCAGCTTGGGCCCATACTTGTCAAACAGCGGGCATGCGGTGGGCTGTGAGAGCTGCTGCTTTGGGGGCAGCCCTGTGAGGAAGGGGGCGAATGTGTGTTGGTGTATGAGCTGGTGTGTGTGCTGGTGCTGGTGGAATTCCTTCCACAGCAGAGCCCCGGGCCCAGAGAAGCCACCACCACTCCAGCTCTGGACCAGAAATCACGAGTTCAGCTCTTGCCTGAGCAGCTCCTGATCAATCAGAATTCCTGAGGGAGGGTGGCAACACGCGACTGATTGGTGGAAGGTGACCAAAAGGCTGGCATCAACTGGGTGTCCTGGGATGAGCAGGCTGTTGGGGGGGAGGGGAGCGCAGGTGCAGGAGCTAGTGCCGCTGGGGCAGTGAACCTGGTCATCGCATGGTGCAGGTGCTGGGCCTGGAGCGCAAAGTGCAAGGTTGAGAGGCTGGAGCAGGGCAAGGCCAGCGCAGGGCCAGGCCTGTGAGGCTACAGGGCTGCGTACTTCCAGAGGCCCACCCTACGCTGCTGCTCCTGCTGAGGCCACGCAGGCCATAGTGTATGAGCTGGACATGGCCCAGCAAGGTGCCCAGGGAGAGAGGCACGTGGGTTGGGAGCAGGAACCCTGCCTGGGGGAGCGGGCAGAGGCTGTGGATTGGTGCGGGGCAAGGCAGGGTGTTCCTTCTTCACCAGGGGTCTAACCCGGGCGCCTGGCGGAGAGCCTGAGGAGGACGCAGCAGCGGCCGTGGAGGCGGCTTCAGGAAGGCCACAGGGCTGGGCAGGGCCGGCAGGAAGGGAACCTGCGTGCTCAGCTCGCGGCTCTGCTCCAGCCCTAAGACCTCAGTTGCGGCTGGGACCGCGGCCTTGGCCTCCCACCTCACGCCCTGCGTGGGACCTTTACAGGCTGCCGGAGCAAAGAGTTTCTCGGAGTCCACAGACGCCGCGCGGGCAGCGGCTCCACCGTGCTTCGCAGGCGACCGCCACTTGTCCCGGAGCCTGAGCCGGACAGCATGGATGCGGGCGGAACAACTCGGTGCCCTGTGGCCCCAGGAAGCTCAGGACCTGGTGGTGGTCCCTGCCCAGCGTGGGCTTCTTGGCCGAGCCCCACAATGAGGGCTCAGGGCCTCCCACTCTCCCCTAGCCAGGGTCGAGGTGCGAGTCCTTAAGTCTTAATTAAATAGAAAATATCCTATCCTTTCAAATTTTAGAAAGAGCTTATATTGTTATTAAATAAATGTAATATGAACTTTGGAAAATATGAAAACACTAGACCATTTGCAGGTACTTGTTATCCCTCTGTATTACATTGCATATCATATTTTATGTAAGAATTGTTCTGATTGTAACAATTTTATTCATTTGTAAATTTATTTACAAATTTATTCAATTGTAACTAATTTTATTCATGGTGGTATGTCAAAATTATATGTTTTGTAAGAGTTAGACTCTTAAATAATGTTAAATAAAGTAAGTCTGGAATAGACCATGACAAAATATGAACATTAGTTTTTATTTGCAGATGATTAATATTACATAATAATGGTGAAAAATGGTTTATATTTACTGAGTACCTACTGAGTGCTAGACAATAGTCAAAGGACTTTAGTTATATAATTAACATAGATTACTTTCTCAAGATAATTCTCAGATAGGTTCTTAAAAAAACTCCCCACTTATTCAGGAAAATGGAAAACTATCCTACTTGTTAAGAAAAGTCTTTAGAATAACCCTCTGATTGTCTCTATGTCACACGCCTCACAACCAGTCCATCACCATAGCATATTGCTTCTCTGTACAGAATATGTTGAGAGTGTGACTATTTCTCAACACCTCCTCTGCTAACGCCCTGGACAAAAGACCCATCATTTCCATCTTTAAATCATTGTTAAAGCCTTCTAGATTGCCTCCCTGTTTTCTGCTCTATCCCTCCTGGGTCTAATCTGAATGTAGGCTAGACTTACTCTTAAATGTAAGTTGTATCATGCCACTTTACTCATAAAACCTACATGACTTCCAAAATGGGTAAAAATCAAAACATTGTAAGGGCCTCCAGGGCCAACAAGATCTTGCCTGTCCTCCTTAATTTTCTGAATCCATCCTTCATCTATGTGTCATGCTTTCTTTTTTGTGGCCACACTGACCTCCTCATACTTCTCCTTCCCTATACTTTTTAGTCCTGATGATGCCTGGACTTTATTCATCTTTTAATCTTCCTGAAATTTGTTTTGCCCAGATAACTGGTTCTTTTCTCATTCTCTTTTTCATAAGACCACTCCTCATCACACAGCTGCTCCTTCCTTTATATTTTGCTTATGCCTTTTGTTTCCTCTCTATTATCGTCCACTATGAGAGCTCTCTGATAACAAGATTATTGCCAATTAGCTTCATTCCTGTATCCCCATGACCTAGAAGAATGCCCCAATAAATGTACTGAAATGGCTGAATTTTACAGAGATAGAACTGAGGCACAGAGAAATGAACTGGATCATGGTTATTCAATAGGTTAAAGGATAAGCTCACATTTGAACCCAGATAGACTGACTAGAATTCATTTTCTTCATCACCATTCTATAATATGAGTGTTTTTCTACAAAAGTATATTACTCTTGTCAGAGTTGAAATATAATCCATTTCTTTATTGTATTTTTCAAAAAATTAACAAAAATAACTGTGTTTATTACAGGTGTATATTGCTGGCAGACATCCTATACAGATGCTGAGAGAAGACAGTATGGCACTGGAAATACCAGCTAATTCTTTTCAAACATATATGTATCATCCTATTTACAGAAAAAAAAAGAACTTTTTAAATGAAAGAAAGATGTATCAGGTGATTTGATATGGATAGGGACAGAACCTGTATGGGTCAGGTACAGGTTGTCTTGGTGTAAAAAAAGGTTTCAGCATTGTTATAAAGGCATTGGCCATCAGAGATTCTAGGGGATGGAGAGGGAAGAATAGGTGTAACATGGGGCAGTTTGGAGACATTTGAATTGCTCTGCATGATATTGCAATAACAGATACAGGCCATTATACATTTTGTCAAAACCTATAAAATTGTGAAGTGCAATTGTAAACAATAATATAAACTATAGACCATGATTAGTAGCAATGCTTCAATATGTGTTTATCAATTGTAACATATGTACGACACTAATGGAAGATGTTGTTAATGTGGGAAAGTGGGGGAGAGGGAGTGGGTGGGGTATATGGGAATCCCCAGTATTTTCAATGTTATGTTTATTTAACCTAAATCTTCTTTACAGAATAAAATAAAAATAAATAGGAAGAAAGAAAGGGTTTCAGAAACAGTGGCTCAACAATGGGGGAAAGTATACTCCTTAGATGTAACTGTGCAGACTTACTTTACTGAAGTTTGTGGATAGCTCATTTCCATGAGTTAGCCCTGGTCCCCAGGTTTTTCTCTGATGTTGTTCTACCATCTCTCAAGACGTTGCCCTCTTCTCCATGTGGGTTGAGGTTTCACCTAGCATTCTGTCCACATTCCACAGTCTGAGGGAAACATGAGTTTTTCACATTGGGAAAATAATTCTTTTTCATGAAGATTGTTTTTTGGAAAAATTCAATTCCTTGAATAGTTGCAGATGAAAGGTACAGATAACTTATGCTTCTGGTGTGAACATTTAAAAATTGTATATTTCATCTAATAAATTAAATTTAACAGCAATAGGGTATTTAAAATTTTTATTACTCTCCTTTTAATATATGTGGGGAACTACAGTGTTATCCCTCCTTTATTTCCTTCCATTGGCAGTTTTGACTCCTTTCACAGTGGTTGTCCTGTGGATTATTAACCTTGGAGTAGCAGAGATGCAGTTCATCTTTCCCATTCTTTGTTATGTTTTTGTATAAATTTTATCTTTATTTTTTCAAGACTCAAATGAACCAATGTAATCTTCCTGTAGACAATTATTTTAAAGCAATTAAATTTTTAACAATCCATTATTTTATATAGTTATCTTCAGTTTTTAATATATGTTATTATTTCTTTGAGTAGACCCAAGCTTCCTTCTGTTATCATTTCTCTTTATACCCAGAAACTTCTTGAAGCACAAATCTGCTGGATATATGTTTTTCTGTATGTGTGTCTCTTAAATTTCCTGGAAAAGTTTTAATTTTGTTTTTATATTTCAAAGATATTTAAGTTGGTATTGAATCTTATAATGACAGTTATTATCTTTCAGTATTTGAAACATGACTCTCCATTTTGTTCTGGCTTGCATCAGTTTTGATGACGTCTGTTATAATTCTCACAGGTTGTTGTTTTCAGAGTATATCATGTACTATCCTCTGACTTCCATCATCATTTTCTACTTTTCTTTGTTTTTCAGTTGTGAGATCAAAGAATCTCTATGTGTTTCATTTGTTGCTTGATTTGGTATTTGTTTTTTTCACCTTCCTAGGCACTTTTAACAATCATAGTCCTGAGTCTTTCCTTATATTCAGAAAAGTTATGATCATTGTCTTTTTAAATATTTCTTCTGATGCACTCCCTTTCTATTCTTACAGTATACCAACTATATGTATATGAAAGAGTGTGATATTGTGCCATGGTTCTCAGATAGTTCTTCCTCCGTGTTTTATTTTTTCTTTAACATTTTTTCTTTCTGTTTGTTTTTTCCTATTGACTTATCATTAAGTTCACAATTACTTCCTCATCTGTATTGAACAATCTGAATGTCTTGTTGATAGAATATTTTTGTCTTAAGTTGTACGTGTGCTTTTTAAAAATTATCTTCTAGCATTTCATTGGACATACCTTATAGATTCCATCCTTATGGAACAATTCCTTTTGTATCCGTTAATGTTCTTTATCCTCTCAGCTAGATCTTTTAACCTCATAATTGTCAATGCTCTTTAGCCAAAGACCCAGAAACACCTGTGGTGGACAATTTTCTATTATTACTTATTGCAGTGAGGAAGAGCACATGCCATGTGAAAACATGCAGTTTCTAATTTAAGAGAGTTTTAGAAAGATCATATTACAGGATTTCTTCTTTGTTTCAGTAACAAGGAGAGGAAAAATGGAAGCAAAACTTGGTATTCGTTTGAGTCTACCAGAAAGATGAGGGGGTAATAATCTAAGAAATCATATTCCATGGAGGGAGAAGCTGCACTAAGAGGAGATGAAACTGCTTGCTGTCAATATGCAGGAGCAATTCAATGATTGTGTATCATAGAATTTGTGTACTTTTCATCAGACCAAAGTATGAATAAAGCTATAATTTGTAAAACCACAGCACCTACTCATTTTGTAAGAAAGGTGGAGGATAGTGGGTATTTTGTGGTTGCACAGTGACCTTGTCTGAAGGTCTCCCAACCTGCCCCTCATCTTTCTCAAGATCGCTTGACCACGACCTGCAGAGAAGATATTGAGAGTGAATGCAAAGCCCTTAAATCTAGGGCTCACAGTTTTTTCCAATCAGCACTATAGCTCAAATTAGGCTTTAATGACTTTGTAAAATGTCTCTGTATTCTTCCTATCTACTTGTACAGTGACTACATTTTCTCCCACCTTCTATCAAAGACCAAATTATTCATTTGTTCCATCTCTTCCTGGAGCGGCTTGTCCTTCTGTGGAATATGATTTCTTAGATTTTTACAAACTCATCTTTCTAGTAGGCTTAAGAAAAGTTATCATATTGTAGATTTTTGGCTTTTTAAATTTGGTAAGATTGAGGAAATTGTCGTTGAAGATTTCTACATCCTAAGTAGACGTGAAAGTCCTATATTTCCTTTTAAGTCTTGTTCACTACTTTGGCTTCATGTATTTCCTTTCTGAAAAACTCCACATTTGTTAGTGTATCTTCCTAGGGTTATGATACTGCACCTTGAAAATTTACTGGGACCTCACAATCACCATAGGTATATCTGGTTTCATCTATTTTCTTTTATCATCCTCTCTCTCCCCTCCTCCTCCTCCAATGTCATCATCTTCTTCTAATATTAATTATAATGCTTATTATTCCTCTTCTTCGTATTATTTTTCAAATAATACTAACACTAATAATAATAATAATTCTAATCCTTCTTTTAATGTCCTGATATTGATCAATCTGTATCAAAATTCCAAATTCTACATATATCAACTAACTGCATGATCTAAAAGACCAGTGGAATCTAGTTTTCTAATAATGTACTCCTTACATAGTACATTAATGAAGACCTTTATTGCTTCATAGGGCATTTTCTGGAGGCCTGATAAATGCATTAAGCAAAGTAGAAAATTTACTCTGCTGTTGAATTCTATGTACTAAAGTGCTTAAAACAGGGGCTGTGCAGCCAGGATGTTTAGATTTCAATCCTGGTATCTCCTTTTGTTTCAATTTTATTGCTATATATTAATAAAGCTTAAATCCAACAAAGAGTACAATGAATGGTATTTGGAGTAATCACATATTTGTGAATTCATCACCCCATTCATTCCCAGAGCACTTTCATTATTCCAATAATAATAATAAAGAAAAAACAAAACTCATCACTCTCAATCTCTCTCTGTCTCACTTCCTGTACATAGCTGCTATTCTTTTTCCTTCCATCTAGGATATTTGTATTTATATTTTGTAAAAACTGTCCTATATATGCAATATACTAATATTTGTATTTTATATGAGGTTTTACTATGTTATACAGTTCCATTTTTCTTTTTACAGCTAAAAAGAAAAGTTTTTAGCTTTTCTTCTAGTAATATACATAACCTTAGACTTTCCCTTTCAACCACTGTCATACTCATATACTAGCACTACTGGTTACAAACACCATGATATGCTTTAGCCACTTCTGTTCATTTACAAACAACCTTTTTACCAATTCTGCACAGATTAACCATCAGCTTTCCAATCTATACCCTCCTTCTATTTTCTGGTGACCTATATTATAATTATTAACTCTATGAGTTTACACAGTATATTTATTTCATAATAGCACAATCCTATAATATTTGTCTTTTTGTGTCTGGTTTGCTTCACT
The DNA here is from genome assembly GCA_029593785.1 of Cabassous unicinctus. Taxonomy (NCBI): domain Eukaryota; kingdom Metazoa; phylum Chordata; class Mammalia; order Cingulata; family Chlamyphoridae; genus Cabassous; species Cabassous unicinctus. The sequence goes on along the minus strand of JAQZBX010008853.1, from coordinate 30,588 downwards.
CTACATAATGTCCTTCAGATTCATTCATATTGTCATATGCTTCACAACTTCTTTTCTTCTTAACACTGCATAATATTCCATCATGTGTATATACCACAATTTGTTTATCCATTCATCAGTTGATGGACACCTGGGTTTCCAACTTTTGACTATTTTGAATAATGCTGCTATGAACATCAATATGCAGATGTTTGTTCATGTCTCTGCTCTTAAATGTTCTGGGTATATACCTAGTAATTGTATTGCCAGGTCAAATGGCAAGTCTATATTCAACTTCCTTAGGAACTGCCAAATAGTCCTCCACAGTTGCTGTACATTCTATATTTCCCCCAACAGTGAATAACCATTCCTATCTCTCCACATCGTCTCCAACATTTATGGTTTTCTGACTTTTAAATAGCAGCCAGTCTAATAGGTGTGAAATTATATCTCATTGTAGTTTTGATTTGAATTCTCCTAACCAATAATGGTGTTAAACATTTTTTCATGTATTTCTTTGCCATTAGTATTTCTTCTTTGGATAATTGTCTTTTCAAGTCTTTTGCCCCCTTTTTAATTGGGTAGTTTGTCTTTTTATTTTTGTTGTATGATCTCTTTGTATTGCATAGGTATTAAACGCTTAGAAGATATGTGATTGCCAAATATTTTCTCCCATTGTGTCAGCTGCCTTTCTACCCTTTTGACAAAGTCCTTTGAGATGCAAAAGTTTAATTTTGAGGAGATCCCATTTACCTATTTTTTCTTATTTTTTAACTCATGCTTTGGGTGTAAGGTTTAAGAAACTATTGCCTACCACAAGATCTTGAAGATGTTTTCCTACATTTTCTTCTAGGAGTTTTAGGGTTGTCACTTCTTTATTTAGTTTCTTGAACCATTTTAAATTAATTTTTGTATATGGTATGAGGTGGGGGAGGGTCTCCTTTCTTTCTTTTATATATGGATATCCATTTCTCCCAGCTCCGTTTGTTGAATAGACTGTTATGACCTAGCTGGGAGTGCTTGACTGTCTTGTCAAAAATAATTTGACTGTATATATGAGGGTCTATTTCTGAGTTTTCATTTCGGTTCCATTTAATAATGTGTTTTTCCTTATGCCAGTACCATGCTATTTTCAGCACTGTAGCTAGGTAATATGCTTCAAAGTAAGGAAGTTAGAGTCCTCCAACTTCATTCTTCTTTTTAAGGAACTTTTTTGCTATTTGGGACTCCTTACTCTAACAAATTAATTTGATAAATATTTTTTCCACTTCTGCAAAAAAAGGCTGTTGGGATATCTATTGGAATTGCATCGAATCTGTAAATCAGTTTGAGAAGAATTGACATGTTTTGATACTTAGTCTTCCAATCGACAAATATGGGATATCCTTCAATTTATTTAAGTCTTCTTCAGTTTCTTTTAGCAATGTTTTGTAGTTTTCTGAATACAGGTCCTTTATGTCCTTGGTTAAGCTTATTCCTAAAAATTTAGTTGTTTTAGTTGCTATTATAAATGGAATTTATTTTCAATCTGGATTTCTTCCTCAGATTGCACACCTGTAGCGTATAAAAAGGTTATTGATATTTGCATATTAACCCCGTGTCCCACCACTTTGCTGAATTTGTCTATCAATTCTAGTAGCTTTTTTTTGTGCATTTTTTTCAGGAGATTCTAGATATAGAAACATCAGTAAATAATGAGTATTTTACTTCTTCCTTTCCTATTTTGGTGTTTTTATTGCTTTATCTAGCCTAATTGTTCTAGCTAGAACTTCTACCACAATATTGAATAACAATGGTGACATTGGGCATCATTGTCTTGTCCCTTATCTCAGGAGGAAATCTTTCAGTCTTTCAACATTTAGTTCTATGCTAGCTGTAGGATTTTCATATATGCATTTTACCATATTGATGAAAGCTTCCTTCTATTACTATCTTACTATTTTTTGGAATGTTTTTAATCAAGAAAGGGTGCTGTATTTTGTCAGATGCCTTTTGTGCATTAATTGACAGGCTTCAATTTATCAATGTGTTTTATTACACTAATTGACCCAAACTTGCATACTTGGGCTAAAACCTACCTGATCGTGGTGTACGATTCTTTTAATGTGTTTTTGGATTTTGTTTGCAAATATTTTGTTGAGGATTTTTCATCTATTTCCATTAGAAATATTGGTCTGTAATTTTATTTTTGTAGTATCTCTATCTGGTTTTGGTATTAGGGTGATGTTGGCTTCATAGAATGAGTTTGGTAGCATTCCTTCTTTTTCCATTTTTTGGAAGACCTTGAACAAGATTGGTTTTAGTCTTTCAGTTATTGGTAAAATTAATCTGTGAAGCCATCTGGCCCTGGGCTTTTCATCTTTGGAAGGTTTTTGATGACTGTTTCCATCTCTTCACTTTTGATTAGTTTGTTGAGGTCTTCTATTCCATCTAGGATCAGTTAGGTGGTTTGTGGGCTCTGGAATTTGTTTGGCATACTGTTGTTCATAGCATCCTCTTATGTTCTCTCTCATTTCTGTGGGGTCAGTAATAATGCCTTCCCCCGCCCTCCATCATTTCTGATTTTATTTATTTGCATCTTCTCTCTTTTTTTTCTTTGTCAGTGCAGCTAAGGGTTTGTCAGTTTTCTTGATCTGAAACAACCAACTTTTGGTTTTGCTGATTCTCTCTATTGTTTTGTTGTAGGTGATGTTCTTAATTTCATTTATTTCTGCTTGAATATTTAGTATTTCTTTTCTTCAACTTGATTTGGGATAAGTTTGCAATTCTTTTTCTTGTTACTTCAGGTGTGTATTTAGATCTTCACATTTAGCTATTTCTTCTTTTTTAATGTAAGCATTGAGGTTTATAAATTTCCCTTTCAACACTGCTTTTGCAGTGTCCTAAAGGTTTTGATATGTTGTTGTGTTCTCATTTTCATTCCTCTCAAGATATTTGCTGAATTCTCTTGCAATTTCTTCTTCACCCACTTATTATTTAAGAGTATGTAGTTCAATCTCGATATTTTTGTGAATTTTCCATTTTCCTGTCTATTAGTGAATTACAGCTTCATTTTGTTGTGATCAGAGAAAGTATTTTGTATAATTTCAATCTATTTAGGCTTTTTGAGACTTGTCTTGTGACCCAACATATGGTCTATCTTGGAGAAGGATGAATGTGCACTTGAAATGTAATTATATCCTGCTGTTTGGGGGTGCAATTCTCTAAAGATGTCTGTTAGGTCTATTTCATTTATCATACTATTCAAGTTCTCTGTTTCTTTATTTTTCCTATGTCCAGAGGTTTCATCCAATACTGAAAGTGGTGTCTTGAAGTCTTCAACTATTATTGTAGAGACATTTATTTCTCCCTTCAGTTTTGCCAGTGTGTGCCTCATGTATCTTAGGGAACTCAGGTTAGATGCATAAATATTTGGTATAGTTTTTTTTTCTTGCTTTATTGCCACTTTTATTAATATGTAATGAATTTCTTCATCCCTTATAACAATTTTGCACTTGAAATCTATTTTGTTCGATATTAGTATCACTACTCCAGCACATTTTTGGTTACTTTTTGCATAGAATACTTTTTTCCAAATTTGTACTTTTAAACTGGTTGTGTTCTTACATCTGAGATGGGACTCTTGTAGACACCATATAGATGGCTCTTTTTAAATCCATTCTAACAGTCTATATCTTTTGATTGAGGTGTTCAATCCATTAGCATTCAATATTATTACTGTAAATGCATTAGTTACTTCATCCATTTTGTCCTTCAGCACTCTGTTGTCATTTAATTCTATTGTCTGTCTTCTTATCTTTCAGTTTACCCTTCCAAATAATCTTCATTTCTGAACTTTTCTCCAAATTTCTCATCATTTTTTTCCTTTCAGACTGTAGCACTCCCTTTAGTATCTCTTGTAATTCTTGTCTTTTGGTAACATAGTCTATCAGCTTTTGTTTGTCTGTGAAGATTTCAAAGTCATCCTCAGTTTTGAAGGGCAGTTTTGCCAGATTCAGAATTCTTGACTGACAGTATTTCTGTTTTAGTTCCTTAAAAACATCATGATACTTTCTTTTTGTCTCCATGATCTGATGAGAGGTCAGCAATTAATCTTATTCAGGTTCCCTTGCATGTGATGTTTTGCTTTTCTTTTGCTGCTTTCAGAATCCTCCCTTTATTTCTGATAGTTGTCCTTCTGAATAGTAAGTGTCTCCTGTTAGGTCAATTCAGATTTATTCTGTTTGGGGTGCATTGTCCTTTATCTCTTTCATAAGGGTTGGAAAATTTTCAGTCATTATTTCCTCAAATATTCTTTCTGCCCCTTTTTCATTCTCTTCTCCTTCTGGGATACCAATCATGCAAATGTGTGCATGTTTCACATTGTCTTTCAGTTCACTGAGACCCTGTTCCATTTTTTCCAATCTTGTCTCTTTCTGTTCTCCTGTTTTTCCCAGTTCCAATGTTATTTTTCAAAATCACTAATTCTATCTTCAGGCAGTTCAAATATTCTCTTATGTGCCTCTAATGTAATTTTAATATCATCCATCTTGTCTTTCATTCCCTTAAGTCCTGTTAATCTTCTTTGCAGGTTTTCAAATTGTTCTATATGCTCAACTAGTGTCTTCTTAATATGCATATTTCTTTAGTCATATTTTCCTTAAATTATTGGAATTGATTTAGGAGAGCTGTGTAATTATCACTGATTAAGTCTTAAGTCCTGTATATCTTCAGGATATTTGGTTTGTTCCTTTGGCTGGGCCGTCTCTTCCTGTTTCCTAATATGGCTTGTAATTTTTTGCTGATGTCTAGACATCTGAATATGTTGGTGAATTTACTCTGATGGCCAATTTCTCTCTTTTGCCGTTTGTGTTTTTACATAGCTCTTCATTGATATTATTCTATGTCTTTATAATTGCCTAGCTTAAGTTATCAAATTTGGCCTGGGATTCATTAAGATGGTTTAGATATTCTTTCAGGAGTTAGGATACAGAGAAAACAGAAAACAATATTTGCCCATGCAATTTCCAGCAGATGGCACTCATCTGTGCACCTTTCCACAAAGGTCTTTCAGTGTAGGTTTTCTTGTATCTTTGTGTTGAATTTCCACAGCAGAAATTCAAAGTGGACTCTGCTGGCCAAATTCACTGAAGCAAAGCCCCCAACCCCCAACCTCCCACTCGACTTTCCTTTTCACTTGAAACAGCTGACAGGGAGGAAAATGTCTCTTCCCTTTCCGTTGGCTGCAGTGAGACACAGGTTTTACTCCAGCTTAATATCTTGGGGATGGGGGTGAAGGGCCCTTCCAGGCAGCCATGGGCACTTGGTCACTCATGTTTGTTGTTTTTGGGTTTTCATCTCTCTGTCCCTGGGAGTTGTTTAGCACTGTCCTTGCCTACTCACACCTAAAGTAGGTCCCTCAGTAAGTTTTTTGGCTCTTTCTCCATTGTTTTTATGAGCGTATTTAGCTCTGCCTGTTAGTGCAAGGCCATCTTCCCACAATCCCCCTAGGATATATTTCTAACCTTTATCCAATCTCTGCCTTTAGATTGAGAGATTAGGCCATTCCCATTTAAAGTAATTTTTAATGCAAAAATTTCTGCTGCCATTTTTATTATTTGTATGCTGTTTTACACCTGTTTTACCTGCCAATTCTGTTATAATGTCTATTTTCATATTTTCATACCTTTTTATTTTTTATTTTTTCTATTGTAGAATTTTGAGTCTTTTCATTTCCTTCTGTTTTGTTTTCATGTATTTTGTCTGTGGTTACTAATGTGCTTAAATGCAACATTCTAAATCTATAACAATCTCATTTGAAGTGATACCAATGTTACTCCTATAACCTACCCTACTACCACTTTTTTTTTTGTACTTGCTAGGAATTATATCTTTACACATTAAATATCCAAAACCACATAATTGCCATTATAATTGAAAGAAATGGGAAAATTTTTCAGTCAATGACTCTATAAAAGAAAGTTTATAGAGTTGGGCTTTTAAGGAAATAAGGGGCTGACACAGTATCAAGCGTGGAGATGACATCTACATAGGGACCAGGGAAGCCTCTCCAAGGGTTTGACAGGAAGCTGAGCTTTCAAGAATGAACAGCACCCAGCAGTGACAGGTGTGTGTGTAGGTGGAAGTCAGGCAGAAATAGCATGCACAGAGATCCAAGGACAAAGAGATCTGGGTATATTACAGAGCCTGTGGGGAGACAATGAGGTTAGAATTGAATGAGGATGGGTCTAGATGAGACATCTTGTAAAGTAAAACTAACAGATTGTCAAACCATGGCATGTGGTCACCCTGCTTATAACAACTACGTGACCAGCTACTAACTCATGCCCAATCCATTCATTATAAACTGAGTTAGAGAGTGGTAATGTGATATTTAAAAAGTAAGCAGGACATAGGTCTCCAAGGAAAAGAATTCAGATGTTGTTCTTAGTGACATTGAATGTCATTTCTTTCATGTCACTTCAAAATGCTCTGTGTCCACATACATTTTCAGGAGATTACTATGGAAACTTTGTTAGATCTTCAGCTCATCTTTATTTCTGAGCAACAAAAGAGGAAATTCAACCTGGATGAAATCTGATGCCGTACACAGAGTATTTGGTTCTATTATGTAGTGTGGATGGGAAAGCGAGTCCTGAAGTTGGCCCGTGTATTTGTCAGAGTTCTCCAGAGAATCAGAACCAACAGGATATACACATATATATTAAGAAATCGTGGGTGTTGGTATGTCTGAATTCCATAGGGCAGGTAGCAGGTTGGAAATTGCTGTAAGAGGTGATGCTGAACTATTGAGTCAGAAATCTGTAGAGGAGGAAATCGGGCTAGAAATTCAGAGATGAGTAGAGCTATGTAGACCGAGGCAGAATTTCTCCTGGAATACAAATTTTTGCTCTAAGGTTTTCAACAGATTGCAGGAGGCCTCCTCATCTTAATAATTGCCTTCAAGTCAACTAATTCTAGCAACTAATTCCATCTAAAAATACCTTTCTAGGAATATATTGGCATACATTTGACCAAACTGAAAAACCAACTTGACACGTAAAATTAACCATCAGAGTGCTCTTTTTGTCAACTTAGCACCCACATATCTTTTTTAGCCCATATTGAATCCTCAATTAAAGGGCCAAAATAAGGGATTGTCTTTATTCCATACATACTCTTCTTTACCTCCATTGTTTAGTAATAGTTTGATTGTCCCATAGTAAACAGAATCAATCACTACAGCTAGTATAGTAACTCCATTCTTTGCCATTTTATTTAAAGAAATGATAAGCCAAAAGTGGCCAGTTGCCAGTCTTAACTTCCCATTCATGAAAATGCTGCTTCATCTCCTGGTGTAAGCATCCCTATTTTTGGAACTAAGACTACCAGACCTGCAGAGCATAAAAGCATGGGACAGGAAATAAAATTTTGTTAGTAGATCATTTCAGGTAACAACAAGTGATGTCACCCCCATTTACTCTTCTTGACTCATGGACCCATGAATTCGGGATATGGAATAATTTCCATAGTATGCTGGAAGCGGATTTAAAGCATATACAGCATCCTGGGAAACAATGCTCCAGTCATGGTAGTTATTATCATGCAGAAGATGCCATAATTGAGTCTGCAAAGGTCATTCCACTCTTCTATCAATCCAGCTTCTTCAAGATGGTAAGACCAGCAAGTCCATGAGCCTGGCCTCTATTTGCTGTTAAGTGAGTTCCTTCATTAGAAACACTGTGTGAAATAGCATGAAGGTGGATAAGGCATTCTGTATGCACATGGATGGTAATTTTGACATTAGCTTTGAACACAGTTCAGCCAAACCCATCCCTAGAATAATTGTCTACTCCAGTAAGAAGAAAATGCTGTCCCATCCATTTTATAAGTTGTCCAAAGTAATCAACCAGATTGCTGTCTAGTAACCCTAGCTAATGATGCCATATGAAAGAATCAGAATTGATCCCTTCTGTTGACATAATAGGCACTCAGCATTGGATTTAGCTATGTTTACCTTGATGAATGTGGTGGTGTAAATATGTAAGTACTCCAGAAAAACATGTTCTTCAACTTAATCCATTCTTGTGGGTGTAAACCCATTTTAAGTAGGATTTTTTGATGAGGTCATTTCAGTTAATGTGTGGCCACCCTCAGTCAAGATGTGTCTTAATCCTCTTATTGGAATCCTTTATAAGCAGAGTGAAATACAGATATAATGAGAGAAAAACATGGAAAGCAAGAAGTTGAACAACAATGGAACCCAGAAGAGAAGGGAGAGACCAGGAGACACCACCATGTGCCTTGCCATTTGACAAGATAAGGACCAAGAATTCCCAGGATCCAGCCCCAGAATACTGAAGTTTTCAGGGAGAAAGCATTTCCCTGATGATGCCTTGATTTGCATTTCTTTTAGCTTCAAAACTGTGCGCTAATAATTTACCATTGTTTAAGATGACAAATTCAGTGGTATTTGCTTAAGCAGCCTAGGAAACTAAAACAAAGAGCGGAAGATCATTTTTCTGAGCCCAAGAATAACCTCCTTCCCTTCCACCATGGCCACTGTTTTATCATGGGTCCATTCAGCAATGATAGCAAAGTCTACAGAAAGATACTAACTGGTATCCACACAAGAGGCCATCAGATACTCTGACTGCAGTATGAGACTACAAAATTCATTATGAGAAGACTTATAATTAAGTTTTTGCTCCTTCACAACTACTTCTGGTACCAAAATCTGCATTCATCAGTGGTCACTGAAAGGTAGAAATAATATATATATATTTGTGTGTATGTGTGTGTGTGAATCAAGATATGTGTGTGTGTGTATGTACTTTGGGGAATATTGCCGTCTTAACAATATTTGATTTTCTATTCCATGAAGAGGGGGTGTTTTTTTGTAAATTTCTCTGTCTTCTTTAATTCATTTCAGCAATATTTTGTAATTTTCAACATGCCTACACAGTTAAGTTTATTCCTACGTATTTATTATCTTGGATGTTTTTGTACATAAGATTCTTTTATTATTTCATTTTCAGATTCTTTACTGATAATATAAAGAGTTACAGCTGTCTTTTAGAATGTATTTATCTTGTATTCTTCAATGCTCCTGAGTTGGTTTATTAGTGCTAATACATGTATTTTTGATGGTTGTAGCAGTATTTTATATAAACAATGTTATATCACTTGTGACTAGAAATAGTTATATTCCTCTTTTCCAATTTGGATACTTCTTATTACATATTCTTGCTAATTTTTCTAGGTTGATCTTTCAAGACAATGTTGAATAGAAGTGGGTAAAGGAGCCATCCTTTTTGTCCTGGATATAGGGAAAACATTTCAAATTTTTGCCACTGAATATGGTGTTAGTTATGTAACTTTCTTACATTTTATTCACATTGAAATAGTTCCCTTATATTTTACTTGTTGAGTGTTTTTATCCTCAAGAGATGTATTTTGTCAAGTCCTTTTTTCAATCACATTAGTTATTATTGGCATTTACATATTTTCTATTTCTTTCTGAGTCAGTTTTGTAGATTGTGTGTTTCCAGTAGTATTCCATCGCATGTAGGTTATCTAATTATTTTAATATTACTATTTTAATTTTTTGTAAGGTACATAGCAATATCCCCACACTCATAAATAATTTTAATAATTTTTATATTCTCACATTTTTGTTACTCAGTTTAGATAAATTTTGTCAACTTTATTGGTGTTTTCAAGGAACCAGCATTGGGTTTTGTTGAGTATCTCTGTTGAATTACTATTTTCTCTTTCACTATCTCTACTCTGGTAGTTATTATTTCCTTCTTCTTCTTGCTCTGGGTTTATTTTTCTCTTCTATTTCTAGTCCCTGAGGTGTAGTGTTAGATTGTTAATTTGGTGTTTTTTCCCCTTTTATAACATAGTCATTTAAAAATACAAATTCCTTCTGAGTACTGTCTTTGCTTCATCCTAAATATGTTGTATGTTTTACTTTCCCTTTCATTCAGATCTAAGAATACTCTCATCCTCTTTATGATTTCTTCTTTGACCTATTGGTTGTTTAGGAAAGACTATTTTAATTTCCATATACTTGTGAATTTTCTAGTAATATTTCTGTTTTTTATTTCCAGCTTCATCCCATTGTGATTTAAGAAGACACTTTGTATGATTTCAATGCTTTAATTTACAGTTCAATTGGTACGATGCAATCAGTTCTGCTAATTGGCAGAAGCAGAAGTGGTTTATCTCACTTTCTAGTTATATCATAGAAAAATCAGTGAATTCTCTTTGCTCTTTTTCGCTCTGCAGGAACTGTGGGTGCCATGTATTGAAGTGGGTATATTTGAAAACACTAGAACCTCCATCAACCTTGATCACACAATTTCTAAATGGATTACTGTTTGAGAATTGCCCTTCTACAGCCTCACCAACACTCAGTCAAAAGTTTTGTCAGCCTTTGAAACTTTTCTGCCTGTTTGATGGCATATATGTATATATATACACACACACATACATACACACACACACACATACCATATACCATAAATATATATATTTACTGATCATAAGTGAAACTTAGGAACTTTTTCAATTTTTGTTGGTTATTTTAATTTCTACATCTGTTAATGCCTGCTGAGGTTTTTGCCCCTGGTACTGACAGGGTTCTTTAAGTAAATGGTTTTCTGAAATACTTCATATATTTCAGAAACTAAACTTTTACCAGTTACATTAAATAAAAATTCTCCAAATCTGTAGCTTATCTTTTTAATTTATTTATGGTATCTATCTAACTGGTAAAAAAAAAACTTAATTAGCCATTTTGTTCTTTTAGTGTTTTGTATAAGAATTAAAACCTCAAGTAATAGCTATTTTCCTTTTGAATATTCTAATGTCTTGCTTTTTGTTTCTAAGTTTTCAATCCCCTATATAGTTTTGTGGGTGCATATTGTAAAGTAAGACTATTATTATTTCTCCCTTAAGAATAGTTAGTATTGCCAATAACATTTATTTAATCGCCCATCATTTCCATTAATGATAATAAAACTCAAGTCATATATAAAGTTTCAACTCATGCAGGGTTTTTTGATAGTTTCAATGGTTTATTTGTCTTTCCCTGGTTCAAGGCCATGCTGTATAATAATAAGACTTGATATCTGGTAGGGTGTGTATCCCTCCAACTTGAGAAGAGACAATAGACAAAAGGGAGATTGTCTTTTGAGGACAGAGGCAGAAATCATATATATAAATGGAATAATATTACATTTTCCTTTTACATCTGCCTTAAGTCACTCAACATGTTGTATTCAAGGTTCATCTGTGATGTAACATATATCAGAACTTCCCTCCTTCATATGGATGAAAAAGATTCCAGTGTATGTATATTTCATTTTTTCTTATCAAATCATATATTGATAAATATTTAAGTTGTTTCTACTTTTTGATTTTGATAAAAGGGTCAATAGCACAAGCAGTCTATATTAGAAAAAAAGAAAGATCTCAAATTAATTACCTAATTTCATATTTTGAGGAAAAAATGGAAGAACAAAAAAAATCTAAAGATATTGGAAAGAAGGAAATAATAAGGATTTAAGTGGATATAAATGAATTACAGAAGAGGAAAAAATAATTGATTAATAACACCAAATATAGAGTCCTTGAAAAGATGAATAAAATTCACAAAACTTTAACTAGACTGATGAAGAAAAAAAGAGAAGACACAACTAAATTCAGAAATAAAAATGGGAACATCATTATTGATCATAGAGAAATAAAGAGTATTATAAAATAATACTATAAACAAATAAAGGCCAAACAATTAGATGATCTGAATGGACTTGACATATTTCTAGAAGCATACAAATTACCTAAGAAGAAATAGAAAATCTAAACACAAGTAAATAAATAATGATATTGAGTCAATGATCAAAGTCCTCCTAAATGGCAAACTCTAGGACCAGATGGTTTCACTGCTGTTGTTTACTGATCATTCTGAGTAGATTTTCCAACAATTCTTACCAAAATATTCTAAAAATCGTATAAGAAGGAACACTTCTCCATTCAGTCTATGATGCCAAAATTACCCTGTCTGTCTTATGATACCAAAGACAGATTGCAATAACACATAAGAACCATTATACATCTTGTCAAGCCCTATAAAATTGTGTGGTTCAAAGTGTAAAACATAGATCATGCTTAGTAGCAATGCTTCAATATATGTTCACCAATTGTAACAAATGCACTACACAAATGAAAGATGTTGTTAATGTGAGAAAGTGTGGGAGTGAGAGAGGGAGCAGTATATGGGAATCCCTATATTTTTGGGGTAACAATTATATAATCTAAAGCTCCTTTAAAAATAAAGATTTTTTTAAAGCAAAAAAATGAAAAAAGATAACACACAAAAAGAAAATTAAAACCCAATTTCCCATACAAATATTGATGCAAGAATACTCAACAAAATATTGGCAATAGCATCCAACTATACTCCTAAAGGCAGTACTTAAGCCATTTTTTCCTTTGGTTTTTATGTCATAATGTTTTTCACTCTTTTCCTATATTGCTCCCTCCTTTTCTGTATAGTTGATCTTTTGTGATATATCTAACTGTTCCTTTTCTGATTTCTGTTTCTGTATATTTTTAAAATATTTTATTTGTGATTACCATGGCATTTGTATTACAAAATTTATCTCTGTAACATACTAATTTGAGTAGATACCAAATTAGCTGCAATATCATACACATTTTCTGCTCCCATAGCCCTCTGCTGCACCTTTTATGTTGCTTTGGAACTATTTAGTCTTTATATTTATAATTTGTTATGAACTAGTCCTCTTTCAATCACTGTAGTTATTATAGATCTTTTCATATTTCTAAAAAGAATAGTTTTCTTGTGGTACCTTCTAGATTTATATATAGTGTGTATGTGTGTGTGTATTTATATATATTTACACACACATATATATGTATATATATGTAAAGTCATGCCATCTAGAATAAAGTTATGTTCAGTCCTTCTTTTCAAATGTAGATGTTTTTATATTTATTTTTCTTGCCCAACTGCTGTGGCTAGAACTTCTAGTAAAATGTTGAAGAGTAGTGGTGAAAGAATGCATCCTTGTCCTGTCTTTTTCTTAGGGGGAAAACTATTTACTCTTCATGTTAACACTGGATAAAGAAACATGATCTATCTATATGCTGTCTGCAAGAAACCCACCTTCGACCCAGGGATTCAAGGAAGCTGAAAGTAAATGGCTGGAAAACAATTTTACAAGCTAATAATACACAAAAAAGGGCAGAAGTAGCTATTCTAATATCAGATAAAATAGACTTTAAATGTAAAACTATTGTAAGAGACAAAGATGGACACTATATATTAGTAAAAGGGGTAATCTCTCAAGAAGAGACAACAATCATAAATACTTATGCACCTAATCGGGGTGCCTCAAAATACATGAGGCAAACTCTGGAAAAGCTTAGTGGAGAAATAAATGCCTCTACAATTATAGCAGGGGACTTTAATACACCATTATCATCATTAGACAGAACATCTAGACAGAGAATCAATAAAGAGACAAAGACTCTCAACAATACATTGGAGGACTGGACCTAATAGACATATACAGAACACTGCACCCAAATACAGCAGGATTTACATTCTTCTCGAGTGCACATGGATCTTACTCCAAGATAGAACACATGCTAGGCCACAGAACAACTCTCAATGAATTCAGAAAGATTGAGATTATACAAAGTAATTTCTCTGATCACAATGGAATGAAATTGGAAATCACTAAGGGCCAGAGAAACAGGTTAGGCACAAGGATATGGAAGTTAAACAACACACTCTTAGACAAACAGTGGGTCAACGAGGAAATCTCAAAAGAAATCAGTAACTACCTGGAAACTAATGAAAATGACAACACAACATATCAAAACTCATGGGATGCAGCGAAAGCAGTCCTGAGAGGGAAGTTCATAACCATAAATAAATATATTAAAAAAGAAGAAAGAGCTAAAATTGAAGATCTAACTGCACACTTGGAGGAATTAGAAAAACAACAACAAACTAAACCTAAAGGAGGTAGAAAGAAGGAAATTTCAAAGATCAGAGCAGAACTAAATGAAATAGAGAATAAGAAAGCACTAGAAAAATAAACAAAACCAAAAGCTGGTTCTTCGAAAAGATCAATAAAATTGACAAACCCTTAGCCAGACTAACAAAGAAAAAGAGAGAACAGATGCAAATACACAAAGTAAGGAATGAGCAAGGGGATATCACTACTGACCCCACAGAAATAAAGAGTATCATAAGAGGATACTGTGAAAAATTATATGTCAACAAGAATAATAACTTAGAGGAAATGGACAAGTTTCTAGAAATGCACAAACAGCCTACATTGATGAAAGAAGAAATTGATGAACTCAACAGTCCAATTACAGGTAAAGAGATGGACTCAGTCATCAAAAGCCTCCCAACTAAGAAGAGCCCAGGACCAGATGACTTCACAGCTGAATTCTACCAAACATTCTGGAAAGAGTTAACACCAATTCTACTTAAGCTTTTTCAAAAAATAGAAGTAGAAGGACTATTGCCTAATTCATTCTATGATGCCAACATTACCCTCATACCAAAACCAAACAAAGATACCATTAGAAAGGAAAATTACAGACCAATTTCTCTAATGAACCTAGATGCTAAAATTCTCAACAAAATACTTGCTAATCGCATTCAGCAACATATCAAAAGGATTATACACCATGACCAAGTGGGTTTCATCCCGGGTATGCAAGGATGGTTCAATATAAGAAAATCAATCAATGTAATGCATCACATACGCAAACTGAAAGAAAAAATCACATGATCATCTCTACAGATTCAGAAAAAGCATTCGACAAAATACAGCACTCTTTCCTGATAAAAACACTGCAAAAGATAGGTATAGAAGGAAACTTTCTGAATATGATAAAGGGTATATATGAAAAACCCAAAGCTAACATCATCTTCAATGGTGAAATCCTAAAAGCCTTCCCTCTGAGATCAGGAAAAAGACAAGGATGCCCACTATCACCACTCATATTTAACATTGTCTTAGAAGTACTTGCTCAAGCACTGAGGCAAGAAAAGGATATAAAAGGCATCCAGATTTGAAAAGAAGAAGTAAAAGGTTCATTATTTGCAGACTACCTGACACTATACATAGAAAGCCCAGAGAAATCTAGAACAAAGCTTCTAGAACTTATGAAGGAGTTCAGTAATGTTGCAGGCTATGAGATCTATGCTCAAAAATCAGTATCATTTCTGTACACCAATAATGAGCAATTGGAGGAGGAAATCAAGTAATAAATGCCATTTACAATAGTAACTACAACAATCAAATACCTAGGAATAAATTTAACTAAAGATGTAAAGGACATATATACAGAAAACTACACAACACTGTTAAAGTAAATCAAAGAATACTTAAATAAATGGAAAAATACTCCCTCTTCATGGATAGGAAGACTAAACATCATCAAGATATCTATCCTACCCAAACTTATCTACAGATTTAATGCAATCCCAATAAAAAAACCAACACTATATTTTTTAAGGTACTGGAAAAACTAACCACAAAATATGGTTGGAAAGGTAAGAGACTTTGAATTGCCAAAGATATATTGAAAAAGAAAAATGAAGTTGGAAGTATCACATTACTGGACTTTAAAACATATTATAAAGCTACAGTGATCAAAACTGCATGGTAATGGCACAAGGATAGACCTGCTGACCAATGGAATCAAATTGAGAGTTCTAATATAGATCTTCACATATACAGTCATCTGATATTCGACAAGGCTACCGAGTCCACTCAGTTGGGAGAGAATAGCCTCTTTAACAAGAGGTGCTTGGAGAACTGGAAAATCATTTCCAAAAGAATGAGTGAAGAATACCATCTCACACCTTATACAAAAAATCAACTCAAGATGGATCAAAGATCTAAATATAAGAGCCAAAACCATATAGCCTTGGAAGATAATATAGGAAAGCATCTACAGGACCTTGTAATACGAAATGGTTTCATGAACTTCACAGGCAAAGCATGAGCAGCAAGTGAAAAATAGATAAATGGAATCTCCTCAAAATTATAAACTTCTGCACCTCAAAGGTAGTTATTAAGAAAATAAAAAGGCAGCCTACCCAATGGGAGAAAATATTTGGTAGCCTTATATCTGATAAGAACCTAGTATCCTGCATATATAAAGAAATCCTACACCTTGAAAATAAAAACACAAACAATTCATTTAAAAAATGGGCAAGTGACCTGAAAAGACACTTCTCCATGAAGAAATACAAATGGCTAAAAAGCACATGAAAAAATGCTCGACATCGCTTGCTATCAGGGAAATGCAAATCAAAACTACAATGAGATACCATCTTACACCCATCAGAATGGCACCTATTAAAAAACAGCAGACTCTAAGTGTTGGAGAGGATGTGGAGGTGCAGGGTTGACAGGTCGATAGATTAGGAAGGGCAGGTTGGAATACCCAGAGCATGTAACTATTAATCTTGTCATTCCATGAGTCAAGATAGCAGAGTGTCATATGCCACAGGGGTTGGGGTGGAAGGAACAGTTAAGATCAAATGGGGTATTTAGTGGTCACGGGAAATGTTTTTCATTACCTTACAGTAATGGAAACAGGACATGGTAAATATCATCAAAAATTATTAAACTGTACAGTTTAAATTGTAAACTATACTGTAAACCATCAATAATGTTTAGTTGCTATACTTTACTATCTGTATAACAGTTATAACAATGCTAACATCCATTAAAAAAAAAAGGTTTTAATATGGTGTGGGCAAGGGGGAGGGAGTTTGGGTATGTGGGAGTCTTTAGTATTTCGTGTGTGACTCTGCTGTGACCAAAAACTTCTTTTAAAATTAAATGAAAATTTGGGAGACACTGGAGAATGAGAGGGGGACAAAATAGAAAATCTAAACACATTTAGGAATTGCATCATGTCCTCCACAAATGATATGTTCAAATCTTATTCCTGGTTCCTGTGGGTGTGAACCTATTCATTATTAGGACCTTTTAAAGATATTATTAATTAAGATGTGGCCAAACTGCAGGAGGGCAGTCCTTGACCCAATATGGTTTAAGTTCTTTAGCAAAGTAAATTAGACAGAGAAGGAGGATAATAGAAGAGGCCTGAAATAAGAGAAACTACAGAGAGAGAGATGTCCACGTGATGGGGCACTGCCATCAACAGAATTCTGCAGACCTTGGAGAAAATGTGGCCTTGCTGACACCTTGATTTTGGACTTCTAGCTTCCAAAACTGTAATTCAACATATTCCTGTTATTTATGGCAACCCATTCTGTGGTATTTTCAAAGCAACCCTCCTTAACTAAGACCCTCTCCAGCCCTCCCCACAGTAAGAGCCCTTGGGTGTTTTTTCCACTAGGGCCCAGGGCACTGGGTAGTGCATCTCCAGCACTAATGTTCACAGAAGACACCTGGGAATATTGTTAAACGTGTGTGTGTGTGTGTGTGTGTGTGTGTGTGTGTGTGTGAGGAGGTTGTTATATGGGGAATTCCTATACTTTCAGTATAATTTTTCTGTAAAAATAAAATTTATTATAAATTTAAAAAAAAAGAAAAAGTGTAAATGCTGCCTTAGTAACTCTGGAAGGGGAGTGAGATTCAGCATTTCTAATAAGCTCATGAATGATGCTCATGCTGCTGAACCAAGGACCACCCTCTGGGCAGCAAATACCTAGGAATGCTCGTTGCTTTTCTGGTTTATGGCATTGATATCAGCCTCCAAAGTCACCTAGCAGGTGGGGGAGGGGGATGCTTCAACTCAAATTCTGCCATCCTAAGATGGCTAGGCAATGGTTCTCAGACTTTTTGAGTTTGCTATATTTTTGAAGTGTTACATGTATTTGGCTCCTTTAGGGAATGAATTGCAGGTTATGACAATGAATGAAGTGGACTTCACATAACAAGAGGCACAATGTAGAAAAACTAGGGAGCTCATGTCTTGTGTGCTTTGGGCAGCTGTTACTGTGAGCTTAGTGTGGTTCACATTTTAAACTTTTAAAGAGAAGCCAGGGAAGCATATGTTGCTCAAGCAGTTGGTCACCTGCCTACCACATGGGAGGTCCTGAGTTCAGTTTCCAGTGCCTCCTAAAAAGAAGATGAGCAGAAACAATGAGGGGTGGGATAAATGAAATAAAACAAATCTTTAAGAACAAAAAAAATAAAGAGAAGCCAGAAATTTGTATTTTATATTACATCTCTTGATTTTGAAATGTTTACATGTTGGTAACTCAATTTATTTTTAAAATGCTTTAATTCCAAGGTACTTCTGATTTCCTAGATATGTTCTATATCTTGATCTCTATATTGTTTTAATGTATATATTTACAAAATCATTCATCATACAAGTGTATTTATGTTACAATTCATCAAACTTTAAAATTAAAGATTTGTATATTCTACTCTATCTGAATTATGCCACAATTAAAATTTGAGAGAAAAACCTTGCATGGCAATGAAACTTACCAACCAAAGACAGTTGTTGCCTCTAGAGGTGGAGACAGAGAAGGAATGGTTTTAGCATTATCTGTATCTCTAACATTGCTTCTTTGAAGAAAGAAAGAGCAGGATCACACGTGGGAAAATATTTTAATTCATTTGTACATAGGTTTGGATTTATTAAATTCTGTATGTTTGAAATATTTAATATTTAGATATTTAATATTACAAAACAAAAACCTATGAAGACCATCATTGCATATCCAAATTTCCTCAGAGGTTATTAAAGCCTTTTATTGGTCTTCCTACAGCAAGCCACCGCTGTTGGTTTAGGATTGTTTGCTGCCCTGACCCAGCTCTCCCACATGCTCCAGTAAACGTGTGACCCCTCCTTGCCACAGCTGTGCTGTGTTGCTACGTGTGGTATATTGTGCATTCCTTCCACCCTGTCCATACAACCAACTCAGCCATGCCTCACATATGCCCCTTGTCACCCTAATTGAAAAGCACCTGTGTTTTCTACAGAAATTCAGAGCCACCAAAAAAAAATATTCTCAGACCCTGGAAGCAATGTAGCATTGTGGATAAACTCACTGGGTAGGAATGCCAGCTCCTATCACTTACTAGTTGTATGCCCTGGGGTCAATTAGTCTCAACATCACAATTCACACATTTTTATCATGAAAATGATAATAGTGGCTACATATTTGGTTTTATGTGAAAATTAAAAGTGCAGAACCTCTGGTACATAACTATTCAAGAGTCAATGCCTATTATTAACTTATTAACAGTGGATTGGATATTGCTTTATATATTTCTTAAGTCATATATTAAATCTGAGGCCAACATTGTTCAATTGGTAGCTTGCCAGTAAACCTCAAAAGGAAAATATTTTCAACTCTGATCCAAGCAGCAAATGTTATCACACATTGTCATGGGTATTGTAGCAGGCACTAAGGCAGTCTAAAATTTTTTCCTGCCTTCAAGGAACCCACCTTTCTGTCTTTTGTGAAAAACCCCAAACAGATAAAGCAAAACTCAAGGGAAAAGTGATTCACAGAAGATCCAGGCTGTTTCATTTACTCCCTGACTTAAACTTCAGAACCACAGGAGGGAAGGGGATATGCATTTGACAGTGGTGTGACCAGGGCAGTCTGATTTGTTGACATGGGAGAGGTGCTGTTTGGGAGTTCTTGCCTAAGGCAATCTTCCAAGGAGCATCAACCTGTTGGCTGCTGAGGAAAATGAAAAGGTCTTCAGTAATGACTAATTAAAATGTAATGAAAAAACGCAAGAAAATCTATTTCAAAAGGACATATAATTTAACTACTTGCTATTTGGAGAGACTTTGTCTTTTTAAGTCAGAAGAATTAAGTTTCTGCCTCTGAAATTCCAATCTCCTATATTATGTTCTCCAGAGAATGCACTTTGATAAATCACTGAGACACATTTGGTGCCTAGAATGGGGGGAGGAGCTAATAATCCTGAGAGTGCATTTCATACACAGGATTCTCCTTGTATTTAAGGAGATGTACCTTTTCAGCATTTCTGCAGTGTCTATAGCATTAATGACCCTGACATCTATCTCTCTGCCATGTCACAGTTTAAGCTTTCACCATTTATGCCTCAATTACTGCACACCCATGTCTCTGGTCTATTGCCACTAGCCTTTTTCTTCTCCAATTTTCTTCCACTCTGCTGTCTTTCTGAAGTGTAAATTTTATGCCAGTTTGCAGCTTAAAATCCTTCAATGCTGTGAGCACTTGGACAAGGAAATATTTTCAGGGACTTTCCCCTCAAGCCCTCTCTGCTTGTGAACAATTGTAAGTTGAGGGTTTTCTTAGTTGGCCAGGGCTGCTAAACCGAATACCACAGACTGTTTCACTTATACAGTAGGAATTTATTGGAGGCTATAAGCCCAAATTTGAGGTTTTGGCAGGCCACACCTTCCCTGAAACTGTTGAGTTCTCGTGGTGGCTTGCTGGTAAGCAACCTCTTTATCTATCACATAGTGATTTAGTACTTGTGTCTCCTCCTCTGACTAGTAATTTATTGAGTCAATTTCTTCTACTATTAAGGGTTCCAGTCTATTTTATTAAAACTCTCCCTGAGTCAGCTGACCTTAACATCTTGAAATATCTGATTTACAAATGAATTCACATTCACAGAACATGGAGATAGGACTTAGAACATGTCTGTGGGAGACATAAGAGATGTTGAATTTAGCCAGGGAATTCCCAAAACCAATCTCAGTTTAGATGGTTTGATGGACACACAGACCTCAGTGAAAACTGTTATGCCCATGGTTTATGGCTTAATACAAGGAAATAATACAAATTACAGATTAAAATCATACATGAGAAGAAGCACATCAGGCATACTCTTGAGAAGTACCAAATGTGGAGCCTCCTTTTTCTTTCCATGTGGAGTTGTTGACATGGTGTTTTCCTGGCATCAGTGCATGGTTATATGCCTGGATTATTGCCAAACAGGGAAGCTTACCAAAGGCTTTACCATCCAGAATTATTATTGAATCTCAATCACATAATCCCTGCATAGCTGACCTGTACTCTCAAGCTGAAGACCCCATCCTAAATCACATTGTTAGATTGTCCGTTAAGCAAAGACCTCAGGCAAAGAAAGACTATAAGGAAAGGCATCCCCAGGGCCTAAAGATCACCTCACAGATGTCCATGGCAAAGGCCAGATTTCTCTTTGCATAAAGATATTTGTTTACTACACAAATTCCCTCCCACACCAATTTCCATAGTTTTCTAAAAAAAATATTCTTCTTCAGGGCACACAAAGTTCTTTGTGAACTGGACATCCCTACCCAGCACTCCAGCCTCATTGCCACTTGTGGCCTTGTGCCCTGCATTTCACACAGGCCATCCCTTTGCACACCATGCTGTCCCTACACCTGCCATCTCTGTACCTTGCCAACTCATCTGGCTTGCAATATTAATCCCTGCTAGGACATCCTCAGGGAACATTTCCTGGAACCTGCAGGAGGCATCAGCACACTGCTGCCAGTTGCATATATTCCCAGGGCTGCCAGAGCATCTGAGTTGTACTGTAAAGCCAGATCTTAATTTTTATGTGAATTCCCCATCTTGCTTGTTTGGATAATTTTTTAAACAAATCAATTTTATTGATACATACTAATAAATTATACAATTCATCCAAATTGTACAATCAATGGTGTTTGATTTAATTGCATAGTTGTGCATTCATCACTTCAATCATTATTAGAGTATTTTCATTATATCAATAATAATAATACACAAAATACAGATAAACTAACAGGAAAATTCCTCACCTCTTAATCTCTGTATGTTACCCCGGTTGTACATAGCCGCTGTTTATGGCTACTCTAGCACAATTATTTATTGAGGTTTATTGATATATATTCACATACCATATGATCTTCCAAAGTGTGTAATCATTAGCTTTTATTATAATCACAATATTGTACATTCATCATCTCAAAAATTCTAGAATAATTTCATTACTCCAAAAAGAAAGACTCCACATCCCTTAGCATTCCTTGTGCAGACCTATGTAACCACCAAGTTATTACCTATAACACCTTTAAAAGAAATCATAAACTATTGCAACAATTCCCTCTCTCCAGAGGCCACCCCTGTCAACCAATTTCTTCTGTATCTTGTCAGACACTCATACAAACACAAAAACTTATATACCAAACACACATACACACAATACCTTTTTATACAGATGGCAGCCTCTTTATTTTACCATATTATTAAAAATATAACAAATAAAAAGATGAGGGTCAAAAAAACCCACATTTGCTCACCTGGGTTAAGAATCCCCTAGTCATGTGCTTTATGACCCACTAAAATGAAAGTTCCCTGAAAAGAGGGGCTGTGCTTTGGTTGGCACTTCCCTCAATATCTAGCACTATGCTTACACACAATTGGCACTCAATATATAAAATGCACATCCATTTAAACATTTTTAAAGTACCTACTCTTGCTTAATCCTGGGTCTGTCCAAGCTCTCAGGTACAATGTTATGTGGGAAACCTCGGAGAGAAGACAAGGGGCACCTATGTGACTTGTTCTTCCTAATGCCCTATGGAAGCATACCCAGAACCCATCTCTCTACAGACTTATAACTTGTCTGCCTTCCATGTTTTCCTGTTTCCCCTGGTTTAATAACAAATGAACAGAAATAGCAGCTCATTCTTGGTAGTCTGGCTTGCCCTAACTGGGGGTCTGCTTGTAATGATGGTCTAACCCCCACAGACTGCTTACACCAGCATTCCCAAGAGCAGTCATTCCCAGGAGCAGAGCTTCTATTTCTTGCCCTCCACAGGGCACAGCATGCCAGTTTGGGAATAGCAAATCCCAGCACCAGCATGGTGTGTTGATTCTCCCTGAGGCACTAGACTTGGTATGCTGGCTTCTGGAAGAAATAAGGCTATTTTTTTTAAATTTTCAAATGTTTTTATTTGCAATAAGATCACATTTCCATACTTTATGTGCACATAGAGACATATAAAACAGCCATTATTTCATTTGACACTTAAGGTCACAAATTTTTATTTTATATTTTTTATTATATCTGGTTCTACCAACATGTCCATCTATTTATACATTGAATAAAAAATGAAAATGATAGTTTTCTTTGTTTTTCTTTATTAGAGAAGTTGTGGGTTTACAGAAAAATCATGCATAAAATACTAAGTTCCCACATATACCCCTATTATTAACACCTTGCAGTGGTATGGAACATTTGTTAAAATTGATGCTAGCACATTTTTATAATTGTACTATAAACTATAATCTATGATTTAATTTTTGTTCTGTAAGCATATATGCAATCTAGCATTTCCTGTTTTAGTCACATTCAGATTATTTTCCAGTTCTCTTAGTTACATTTGTATGTTGTTTTACCATCAACACATCCATTACAAAAACATTTTTTATCATTCCAAACAGGAACCCTATTACGTTAAGCCTTTACTTCCTGTTCCTTACTCCCACCCCTTCCCCTGGTCATGTTAAATGAAATAAGTTAGACACAAAAGGACAAAAATTCTATGACCTCACTGATTTGAAACAATTAGAATAAGCAAAAGCATATAGTCAGAATCTTAAATATATGTTATAAAATGATATTTTAAAAACATTTTCTCATGTGAGTATAATTGGTAGGTATTGTGTGGAATTAAAGGTAAGGAGTTGAAGATCCCTTGAACTTGAGGAATAACTGAGTAGTTCTGGAAAAACAAGGCAAATGTGTAGAAAGGATGTTCATTAACCTCCTATTCACTCTCTATTGATTTCTTTTATTTTTTAAAGATTTATTTTATTTTTATTTATTCCCCCCCACCTCCTGTGCTCACTGTCTGGTTCTCTGTGTCCATTTGCTGTGCATTCTTCTCTGTCTGCTTGTCTTCTTTTCTCTTCAGTAGGCACAAGGGGGCTGATCCTGGGACCTCTAATGTGGAAGAGAGGCACTCAATCACTTAAGCCACCTCACATCCCTGGTCTGCTGAGTCTCACTCTCTCTCCTCTGCATGTCCCTTTGTCGTGTCATCTTGCTGTGCCAGCTCTCAATGGCATGGGTTGTTAGCTCTCTGTGGCATGTATCTTCAGCTCTCCATGGCATGGGCCATCAGCTCTCTGAGGTGAGGGCCAGCTCTCCTTCAACAGGAGGTCCTGGGAATCGAACCCAGGGCCTCCCCTAAAGGAGACTGGAGCCCAATCACTTATGCCACATCTGCTTCCCCTCTCTATTAATTTTAGATTAGTAAATTGAAAGATTATAAAACTTTACATCAGGGATTATAGATAGCCCTATGAGGCCAGGCATACTCATAAATTAATGGACTGATATAAGATGGATTTTTCTTCCCCTGAATCTTTAAAGGGCTCAATCCTAATTGTCCTTGCAATTTCCCTTTCATCTTCAACCCCACAAGAAAGCTCATCAATGAGGCTCAGTCCCCAATGTCCAATCTTATTGTAACACCCGTCACACATCTTAATTGCCAATTGCCTGTGACCTTTGTAAATAAAGTGCAGGTTTATTTTTTATTTTTCTTTAGAGTAGTTGTAGGTTTACAGAAATATCATGCAGAAAGTACAGAGTTCCCATATACCCCAGGCATATATACAATTTTTCATCTAAGTAGTATGGTAATTTTGTTACAATTGATACTACAATGATATTGTTAACTGTGGTCTATAGGTTATATTTAACCATTTTTAAAATTTTTATTCTGTAACATATGAACAACCTAAAATTTTGCCTTTTTCTGCTTTCAAATATACATACTATTGTGTTAGTTATATTCACAATGTTGTGCTACCATCAGCACCATTGATTATCAGAATTTTTTCCCTTGTCCTAAACAGAAATTACATACCAAATAAGCAATAACTATACATTTTCTACCCCCACCTCAGCCCCAGTTAAACTGCATTCTATTTTCTAGCTCTATAAATTTCTCTATTTTAATTATTTCATATAAGTGAAAACATGGGATATTTTTTCCTTTGGTGTATGGTTTTATTTCACTCACAAAATGTCTTCAAAGTTTATATATATTGTAGCAGTGTTCAGTAGTAGATTCCTTTTCACAACTGAAAAAAAATTGTCATAGTATTCTGTATTAGTCAGGATTCTCTAGGAAATAGAACTGACATATATATAACATAAATGTGTGTATATATATATAAATATATATATATATTTAATGTAAATAACATAATGTAGAAATTAGCTCACAACTAATTTCATGACTGTGGGTATGTGCAAGTCAGAATTCTGTAGGGCAAACTGCACGCTGGGAACGCTGATGAATGTTTTAAATGAATTCAGCAGGGAAAACAGGCTTGCTGAAGGAAAGTTGGAAATTCTTTCTGACTAGTGAAATCATCAGTTCTCTCCCCTGAATGCCTTCAACTGATTGGATGTGATTCTGTTGCTCACATCCTTTTCATTGATGAAGACAATCTCATTAGTTGACTGTAGGTATAATCAGCCATGGATGCAATCAGTTTAATGATGGTTTAAATCCAGGAAATATCTTCACAGTAACAATTAGGACATTGCATGCTTGACCAAATACCTGGGCATAATAGCTTATCCAATTTGACACATGAACTCAAGCATCATATATATGCATGTATACTTCCTTCTGTTTATCCAGTCATCTGATGGTGGATGCTTAGGTTTCTTCCAATTTTTTGCTGTTGTGAATACTGTTGAATATCACTTTGAAAATATCTGTAATATTCACTGATTTCAATTTGTTGATGGATTTACCTAAAAGTGGGATTACCAAGACATGTGGTAATTTTATACTTTCTGAGGAAATGCCAAAACCACATTTACAACAATGAATGAGTGTTCTAATTTGTGCACATCCTCTAAAGCACTTCTTATTTTAGATTTTTTTTCCAATAACTATTTTTCGGTGCATAATACTATCTCTTTCTAATTTTTGAACTGCATTTCCCTAATGCCTATGATAAAGGACATCTTTTCATGTGCTTATTGTTCATTTGTATCATTTCCTTAGAGAAATATCTAGTCAAGTATTCTGTACAACTTTTAAAATTGAGTTCTTTGTTTTTATGTTGTTGAGTTGAAGGTTTTCTTGAAATTTCTGGGTATTAAACCTTATTACATAAGTGTTTTCCAAAAATTTTCTTGCATTCTGTAGTTTGTTGTTAATACTTTCTTGATAGTTTTTCATTGCACATGTTTTTAAATTTTTTTGGATTCCCATTCATGTATTTTTTTCTTGCTCTACTTTTAGTGTGAAGACTAAGAAACCATTGTCAAATGCAAGGTCCTGAAGATGTTTCCCTGTGTTTTCTTCTAGTAGTTGTATCACCTAGGATCTTATTGATAGGTGTTTGATCCATTTTCAGTTACATATTGTGTGTTAGTGTGAGGTAAGAGATATTCCTTCATTCTTTTGCATATTGACATCTGGTGTTCCCAAAACCAATTATTGAAGAGAATAGTCTTACACCATTGAGTGAATGTGGCAACTTTATAAAAATCAATTGGCCATAGTGAGGATTTATTTTCAAAGTATCAATTCCATTCCATTCCAATGAATTCCATTGTTCTATATGTCTATCCCTGTGTCAGTATCATGTTGGTTTGATTACAAGATTTGTTGTAATTACAGGTATATAGGAACATCACTGATTTTTGTGCATAGATCTTGTTACCCCTCCAACTTTGTTGAGTTTATTAGCTCCATAGGCTTTGTTGCAAATTCTCCAGGAATTTCTAGATACTGGATCAATTCATTTGTAAATAGGAAATGTTTTATTTCTTCTTTTCCAATTTGAATGACTTCTCTGCCATTTTTTTGCTTAACTGTTTTGGCTAGGATGTCCAGCACAATGTTGAATAGCAGTGGTGACAGTGGGTATCCTTGTCTTGTTCTTGTTCGAGGGGGAATTTTTCAGGCTTTTACACTTTAGTATGTGTAATGTGTGATGTTAGCTATGTGTTTTTCATATAAGCCCTTTATCATGATGTGGTAGTTTCCTCCATTCCTGGATTTCTAAGTGTTTTATCAAGTAGGTTGCTGAATTTTGTTAGGCATTCTTCCATGTGTTCTACTAATGGAGTGCATTACATTAAATTATTTTCTTATGTTGTAATGACTTTGCATACTCTTGATAAATTCAATTTGAACATAGTGTATAATTCTTTGATAGTGCTGATGGATTCAGTTTGCTAGAATTTTGTTGACCATTTTTGCATGCATATTAATAAGGGATATTGGTCTGTAATTTTTTATGGTGTCATCTGACATTGATAATAAATTGATGCTGGCTTCAAAGAATGAGTTAGGGAGTTTTCATAACCTTGAATTTTGGGGAAGAACTTGAGGAGGATTGGTGTTGATGATTTTTGGATTATTTGGAAAAATTAATCAGTAAAGCCATCAGGTTCTGTTTTTTCTGCTGTTATTGAGGGGATTTATTGATTGATTCAGTCTCTTTAATTGTTATTGACTTATTGAGATTATCTGTATATTATTGAATCAGTGTAGGAGTTTTTATATTTTTTATATTTTATATTTTTATACTTTTATATTTTTATATTTTACCTTTTGATATTTAATATTTTTATATTTTATATATTTTATTTTATGTTTTTGGAATTTTTCCATTTTATATTATTGGAATTTTTCCATTTCATCTAGGTTTTCTCATATGTTGTCATACAATTTTCACAGTATCCACTCATATACCTGTTTATTTCTGAGGGATCATTATTAATGTCCCCATTTCATTTCTGATGTTGGTCATTTGTGTCCTCTCTTTTTTTTCTTTGTCAGTCTAGGTAAATGTTTTGCTTTTTTTTTTTTATTTTATTGATCTTTTCATAGAACCAAGGTTTGGCTTTATTGATTCTATGTTTTTTTTTCTTATTCCCTATTTCATTTATCTCATATATGAGCTCTCTTATTGCCTTCCTTCTGCTTATTTTGGATTTAGTTTGCTCTAATTCTTCCTGGAGTAAGATTGGGCTTTGATTTGAGATATAACTTCTTTATTCTTTAAATTTAGAACTATAGGTTTCCTTCTCAGGATTGCCTTCACTGTAATTCATAAGTTTTGGTATGTCACGCTTTCATTTTCATTCACATGAAGATATTTTCTAATTTCTTTTAGAGTTCTTCTTTGACCCATTGGTTATTTAAGAGTGTGCTGTTTAATAGCCACATATTTGTGACTTTTCCAGTTCTCTCTCTGTTATTGATTTCTAGCTTCATTCCATTGTGGTCAGATAAGATTCACTGTATGATTTCAATATCTGTAAATTTGTTGAGACTTGTTTTGTATATCCTTGGTATATCCCTGGGAATCATCCTTGGGTACAAGAGAGGAATGTGATTCTGCTGTTGTTGAAACTTTATTTCCTGTATATTTCTGCTAGAGATAGTTGGTTCATAGTTTCATTCAAGTCTTCTATTTCTTCATTAGCTTCTGGCCAGACATTCCATTCATTTTTGAAAGTTGTTTTATCTATTATTGAAAGTGGTGTATTGAGTTCTCCTACTATGAATGTAGAACCATCTACTTCTCCTTTTTCAAATCTGTGAATATTTTCTTCTTATATTTTTGGGCTCTACTCTTATGTGCATATATGTTCAGAATTTTGTTGCTATTGTTCAATTGACTATGTTGTCTCTCTGGCTCTTTCTTCTTTTTTGCTTGTGATAGGTTTTGATTTAAAGCATATTTCATCTGATATTGGTATAGCTGCACCAGGTCTTGTTTTTTACTATGCCCACTGATTTTTTTTTATCCTTTCACATTTAAACCACTTGTGTCTTTAAATTTATTTTGAGACTCATGTAAATGGTATAGATTTGGTTTCTGATTTTTTTTATCCATTCTGCCAATATCTGCCTTTTGACCAGATAATTTAAATTTAATCTATTTATATTTAAAGTTACTGCAGATATTGTACCATTTCCATACCCTTCCGCTGCCAACCTTTCTGTTTTACTTGTTAAGAATTATATCTTTATACATTGTACATACATATACCATTAGTTTTCATGCATTTGCATTTTAGGAGTTGTAAGATATAAAATATCGAGTTATATCCAAACAATTCAGTGCAATAATTGCTTTTGACTTTCAATTACACAGTTACTAGATGCTAAAACAAGTATAACACAATTGATTAGAATTTATTGCCTCATGGTTTCAGAGGATAGAAGAAGTCTTGCTTTCTTAAGGTCCAGTATCTTTTGTCTAGCTGGCAAACTTTGAAGTTCCTTGGATTTTTCATCAAGGCTATGCACAAAATGATGACTTCTCTTTACTCTTCTGGGTTCCGTTTTCTTCTACCTTCTTGCTGCCCCTAGTCGCTTTCCTTTCCATCTGTCTTTCACTCTGCTTTAAAGGGCTCTAGTATTCTGAATTAAAGCCAAATCTGATTCAGATGTGCCACAGTTTAACATGAAGCAGCAGTGTGAGGAGATTTTATAGAATGGAAAAATCCCACCAGAAAGGAGACCAAGCTAGAGTCCAAACTGGTATGTAATTCAATAAATAACAGTTATCTTTACTGAAGATCTTTCTTTATTTATGATACTTTGAATTACCATTTATTTTCTGATGGCTTCAGTCCAAAAATTGCCTTTATATTCACTTGTAGGGCAGATCTAGTGGTGATGAGCTTTTTGGGTTTTATCTGAGAATGTCTTCATCTCTCCCTCATTTTTGAAAAACAGTCTTGTTGTGGTGTGAAACCTCCCCCTCTCTCTCTCTCCCTTTCCCTTCCCCCTCCCTTTTTTTCACTTCCTCCTTCCCGCCAAGAACACCAGGCAACAGATGACGCTAGCCACTCCCTCAGTTCATGGGCCACCGCCGCCAGGGCCAACCCCCCTCGCCACCTCCTCCCCATCAAGTCCCGCCCCCGGCAACCTAAGCCTATATATGCTTGTACACTTCCTCAATAAACTCTCTTGATTGCTGCTCCCACCCGGAGAAGAGAGTCTCTTGTCTCGTTCTCTCTCCCCGCCCGTCCCGCCTCTCTCCCGTCCCGTCCTTCCTGTTCCCCCGTTGTTCAGCCTCCGGCCATCAGCCGGAGAAGGACCTCCGACCATCAGTCGGGGACCTCCAACGGGGAAAGACCTCCGACCATCAGTCGGAGACCTCCGACCACCAGTCAGAGAGACAACATTTGGCACCCAACGTGGGGCACAAAGGCCACCAGCCAAGGGCCACCAGCCCCAATCATCGGACAGCGGCGATTTACCTTCAGGGCGCCAGCCGAGGGCCACCAGCCCCAATCGTCGGACAGGTAAGGAGTCCACGTAAGGAGTCCAGGTAAGGAGTCATATGTCCGGCGGACATATGACCCTAGCCCTACTCCCCCTCCTGTTCCTTTTCCTTTCCTTCCTCTTCTTCCTCCTCTGCCTCAGGGACCGCCCCGTGCTCCCTCCCTTTCTCTTCCTCTGGCCGTATCGTAAACCTCCTATAAAACGTGCAGAGGAATTTAGTTCCATCAGGCTTCAAATTTTTTGGTAAACAGCAATTGGGAAAAAGGCCTAAAGTACCATAAAAATAAATAACAAATGTTTAAACATCTT
>JAQZBX010008852.1:0-47265 GCA_029593785.1 Cabassous unicinctus | reverse complement strand
GTGAGATGGTATTCTTCTCTCATTCTTTTGGATATGGATATCCAGTTTTCCAAGCACCACTGAGTGGATTCTCTCCAAACTGAGTGGAGTTGGTGGCCTTGTCGAATATCAAATGACGGTATATACGAGGATCTATATCAGAACTCTCAATTCGGTTCCATTCGTCAGTAGGTCTATCCTTGTGCCAACACCATGTGGTTTTGATCACTGTAGCTTTGTAGTATGTTTTAAAGTCAGGTAATGTGATACCTCCAAAT
Source organism: Cabassous unicinctus (assembly GCA_029593785.1). Lineage (NCBI taxonomy): Eukaryota > Metazoa > Chordata > Mammalia > Cingulata > Chlamyphoridae > Cabassous > Cabassous unicinctus. The sequence continues at coordinate 47,008 of JAQZBX010008852.1, read as the reverse complement.
TCACTTTTCTTTTTCAATATGTCTTTGGAATTCGGGGCCTCTTACCTCTCCAAATATATTTTGTGGTTGGTATTTCCAGTTCCTTAAAAAATATACTGTTGATTTTTATTGGGATTGCATTGAATCTGTAGATTAATTTGGGTCGGATAGACATCTTGATGATTTGTAGTCTTCCTATCCATGAACAGGGAATATTTTTCCATTTATTTAAGTCTTCTTTGATTTCCTTTAAAAGTTTTGTGTAGTTTTCTGTATATAAGTCTTTTACATCTTTAGTTAAATTTATTCCTAGGTATTTAATGCTTTTAGTTACTATTGTAAATGTTATTTTTTTTCTTGATTTCCTCCTCAGATTGCTCTCTATTGGTGTACAGAAATGCTACTGATTTTTGAGCATTGATCTTGTAGCCTGCAACTTTACTGAAGTCATTTAAAATTTCTAGAAGCTTTGTTGTACATTTCTCAGGGCTTTTTATGTATAGGATCATGTCATCTGCGAATAATGAAATTTTCACTTCTTCCTTTCCTATCTGGATGCATTTAATGCCTTTTTTTCCCTCAGTGCTGGGTCAAGTACTTCTAATACAATGTTAAATAGGCGTGGTGATAGAGGGCATGCTTGTCTTGTTCCCGATCTCAGAGGGAAGGCTTTTAGGATTTCACCATTGAAAATGATGTTGGATTTAGGTTTTTCATATATACCCTTTATCATATTCAGAAAGTTTCCTTCTATTCCTATCTTTTGTAGTTTTTTTATCAGGAAAGAGTGCTGTATTTTGTCGAATGCTTTTTCTGCTTCTATAGAAATGATCATATGATTTTTTTCTTTCAATCTGTTTATGTGGTGTATTACATTGATTGATTTTCTTGTATTGAACCATCCTTGCATACCGGTGATGAAACCCACTTGGTCATGGTGTATAATCCTTTTGAAATGTTGTTGAATGCGATTAGGAAGTATTTTGTTCAGGATTTTAGCATTTGGGTTCATTAGAGATATTGGTCTGTAATTTTCCTGTCTTGTGGTATCGTTGTTTGGTTTTGGTATTAGGGTAATGCTAGCATTGTAGAATGAGTCAGGCAATATTCCTTCTACTTCTATTTTTTGAAAGAGCTCAAGCAGAATTGGTGTTAGCTCTTTCCAGAATGTTTGGTAGAATTCAGCTGTGAAGCCATCTGGTCCTGGGCTCTTCTTGGTTGGGAGGTTTTTGATGACTGAGAATATCACTTTACTTGTAATTGGAATGTTGAGTTCATCAATTTCTTCTTTTATCAATGTTGGCTGTTTGTGTGTTTCTAGAAACGTGTCCATTTTCTCTAAATTATCATTCTTGTTGGCATATAATTTTTCAAAGTATCCTCTTATGATACTCTTTATTTCGGTGGGGTCAGTAATGATATCCCCTTCCTCATTCCTTATTTTCTGTATTTGAATCTGTTCTCTCTTTTTCCTTGTTAGTCTGGCTAAGGGTTTGTCAATTTTATTGATATTCTCGAAGAACCAGCTTTTGGTTTTGTTTATTGTTTCTAATGCTTTCTTACTGTCTATTTCATTTAGTTCTGCTTGAATCTTTGTTATTTCCTTCTTTCTACTTCCTTTTGGTTTAGTTTGCTATTGTTTTTCCAATTCCTCCAAGTGTGCAGTTAGTTCTTCAATTTTAGCTCTTTCTTCTTTTTTAATATATGAATTTATGGCTATGAACTTCCCTCTCAGGACTGCTTTTGCTGCATTCCATAGAATTTGATATGTTGTGTTGTCATTTTCATTTGTTTCAAGGTAGTTGCTGATTTCTTTTGTGATTTCTCCCTTGACCCACTGTTTGTCTAAGAGTGTGTTATTTAACTTCTATATTCTTGTGCCTAACCTCTTTCTCTGGCCCTTAGTGATTTCCAATTTCATTCCATTGTGGTCAGAGAAATTACTTTGTATAATCTCAATCTTTCTGAATTCATTGAGATTTGTTCTGTGGCCTAGCATGTGGTCTATCTTGGAGTATGTTCCATATGCACTCAAGAAGAATGTAAATCCTGCTGTATTTGGGTGAAGTGTTCTGTATATTTCTATTCAGTTGAGGTCCTCTAATATATTATTGAGAGCCTTTGTTTCTTCAGTGATTCTCTGTCTAGATGTTCTGTCTAATGATGATAATGGTGTGTTAAAGTCCCCTGCTATAATTGCAGAGGCATTTCTTTCTCCACTTAGCATTTCAAAGGTTTGCTTCATGTATTTTGAGGCACCCTTTTTAGGTGCATATATGTTTACAATTGTTCTCTCTTCTTGAGAGATTACCCCTTTTACTAATATATAGTGTCCATCTTTGTCTCTTATGATACTTTTGCATTTAAAGTCTATTTTGTTTGATATTACAATAGCTACTTCTGCCCATTTATGGCTATTGTTAGCTTGTAAAATGGTTTTCCAGCCATTCACTTTAAGCCTCCTTGAATCCTTGGGTGAGGGGGGCTTCTTGTAGACAGAACATAGATGGATCATATTTCCTTATCCACTCTGCCAATCTGTGTCTCTTGATAGGTGAATTTAGTCCATTAACATTCAGTGACATTACTCATAATGAATTTCTTACTTCAGCCATTTTCTTTGGGTTAATGTATGTCACATGTTGTTTTGTTTTTGTTTTTTTGTCTTGTTAGTTGCTTTTAAACTCTCCTCCAACTCTCTCTCCCTTGTTTTTTCCTTTCAACTTGTAGAACTTCCTTTAGGGTTTCTTGAAGTGCAAGTTTCTTATTGGCAAACTCTCTTAATTTCTGTTTATCTGTGGATATTTTAAACTCTCCATCATTTTTGAATGCCAGTTTTGCTAGGTTGAGAATTTGTGGCTGGAATTTTTTTACTTTTAGTATTTTGACTATGTCATACCACTGTCTTCTTGCCTCCATGGTTTCAGCTGAGAAATCAGCACTTAATCTTATTGTGCTTCCCTTGTATGTGATGGTTCTCTTTTCTCTTGCTGCCTTGAGTATTTTCTCTTTTTCTTGGGCATTGGACATTTTGACAAGTATATGTCTTGGAATTGGCCTGTTGTGATTTATAATGTTTGGGGTGCACTTTGCTTTCTGGATCTGTACATCCATCTCTCTCAATAGGGTTGGGAAGTTTTCAGCCATTATTTCCTTCAACACTTCTTCTGTTCCCTTTCCCTTGTTTTCTCCTTCTGGGATGCCCATAATGTGTATGTTTGAGCTTTTTTTGTTGTCGGTTAATTCCCTGAGTCCCTGCTCTATTTTTTCTATCTTTTTGTCTATTTTTCTACTATCTGTTTGATTTCAGATATATTGTCTTCCACATCACTAATTCTTTCTTCTGCCTCTTCAAATCTGCTCCTATGTGAATCCAGCGTCTTTTTGATTTCTTGGATGGTGCCATTGTTCACCATATTCATTACCTTTTTGGGAGTGTTTACAATTTCTACAGTATGTTCACCCAGTGTCTTCTTTATATTCTTAATCTCTTCCTTCATTTCTTTAAGTTGGTCCATGATATTTGTTTAGAAAGCTTTGATTAGTTGTTCAATGTTCTGCTTCATTTCCTGGTTTTTACTTTGTTCATTGGCGTGGTCCATGTTTTCCTGTTTCTCAATGCGGTTTGTAATTTTTTGTTGCCCTCTAGTCATCATTTTATCTTGATGGATTTATTCAGTTAATTAGCTTCTCTCTTGGCTCTAGAGTTTTATTTAGCTCGTGGTTCTGTGTGTGTGTGTAAAGTTTTCTCATTGATACTTTTTCTTCTTATTTTATTTCCTTGCTTCTTTCTATATTTCCTTGAACACAAAAGATTAGGGCTGGAGGAATCTAAAGATGTGAGAAAGGAAGAAGGATAATAGTAATAGTGATAAAAGTTAGAAGAGGGGCTAAATGAGACTTAATGAAGTGAATATTTAACTCATGTAGGCAGTGTAGAGTAATAGGAAAGAAAGTAGAGTACCTACAATGGACTGGGAAATCAAATAGAGGAATATATATATAATGATTTAGCAGGCAAGAATTATGAATAGGGAGAGAAAGAGTTAAGAAAGGGCCAAAAGGAAAGAGTTAATATTTATAAAGAAAGAAAAAAAAGCAAAATAGAGGGAATAGAAATTGACACCCTTTGAGTTATGGGTGTATGGAAAAAATGTGGTATTTAATAGCCACAAGAGAAAGCAGAAGGCAGAAAGATGCGGGAGGGATAAGAGATTGTTTGGAATACACAATCAATATATAGAGAGAATGGGAAATTACTGAAGAAGAAGCACAACAAAGACAAGAGAAGCTAGGAGCACCTAATTTTAAAAAAATGAATGAAAGAAGAAAGGGGGGAGCAAAGAGGAAAGAAAAGCAAGAGACAACAAATAAACAGAGAAAAAGCAAACAACCACACTGGCAAGCAGTCAAACAAAGCTAAGGGGGATCTATATTCCCTTGGGTCCCGTGGATCCTCTCAGCCTGCTTATGTTTATCAAACAATTTCCCCGCAGGGTTTTTATATGCAGGTCCTGAAGCAGCTTTTGGCTATTAAACTAACTTAAAAAGAATTTATTTTTCTTTTATTAAAGTGACCATTTTATTTATTTATTTTTTCTTTTTTTGGCATAATACAGGACCAAAAATAAATCCTTCTCTAGACCACCACCCCCACGGAGGGGACCTTAACCGGGCTTCTGGAAACTAATTAAGCACTTCCCAATTTCTGGATTCCCCAGGGATGCAAAAGTCTGAAGTTTGTCAGTGTAAAATGCTAAAAACAGCAGACTCCGCCCCTCTGGATCAGAGACCCTGCATCATCGAGCTGCAGGTAAGTGAGGTTTACTCTGCAGATTCACCTGTCTCCTCAGCCTGGCTCTGTTTCAAGCTCGCTTATCTGCTCCCCAAAGTTATGAAGGGATCCAGGCAGTCAAATCAACAGCTAAAATATCCCCTCTCTGCTTTCTGTCAGAACTCTCCCTCTCTTGGAGATTGCCCCTCTCCTCAGCTCTGCCGGGCTCAGTGCTTATCCCTGGGCAGCTAGTCAAATCACCTCCTTCAGCAGATTAACCCCTCCCCTCCTCTCGGTGCCAATTTGCTGCAGCTGTTTTCCTCGTCTAAGTTGCAGGGGGCTTCAGGGAGCCAAATCCCCAGAAAATAAAGCTCTCTTACCAGAGCTCCCCTTTCAGAAAATGCCCCCTCCCACTGGGCTGGGTCACCCCGTTACCGGACGGGAGTTGTGCTTCCAACCGGCTTTTTTTTCCCCCCACCCCTGTATGGGTGGGGGTCAGCCGACTGTGTTAACCACCACAGGCAGGCTTAAAACTCACGAATCTCTGTTTCAGTACATGCTGTCGATCTTCCCAGATACATGCCCCAAGCTTCTCACTCCACATGCCCACAGTTCAGACCCCCATGCAGGACCCCATCCACTATCTGCCGTGTTCTGGGAGCTGTCCGCAGTTGCCCTCCTAAGCTGATACCATCTTGCCACTCTCCACTCTAAAGTTTTATTTAATATCAAAATTTTACCAAAAAAAGTTCCCCTAAGCACTGTTTATATTTCTTTGTAGTCTCTTCTGATATCTGACATAAATATGAAGTTCTAAATAAAATAAAGTTATTATATTTTGACTTAGGATTTTTATCTGAGAATACAATGCAATATGTAGAGACTCTTGAAAATTATTTTTCAGATCTTTTTACAGAATCAACTTATGCAATGTTATTGTAGTATTCTCAAGGACTATATGAAAACACAAAAAGTATACCTGAGATTGGTTTTTGCAGAAAGCAGGACTTGGCTTCTAAAAAGCTTTTATGTATACCTCTTCACAAAAAATCCTCATTGTTTAACCATTTGGGGAGCATAAATCATTATATGTTTCATGTCTGTACATTGTACAATGACTGAAAAGTATAAATGTAATCTTTGAATTTTGTAAAACAAAACAAATACTGTAAGCTGTTTCCCTGCTCATCTCAACTTCTGTGTGTGTGTATACATGTGTGTGACAACACATTTTAAAGGAAAGAAATTACTTAAAAAAGAAAGAAAATAGAGAAAAAAAGATGGAAATTTTAAGATGTTGTCATATAAAGAAAGTTGAGGGAGTACATCACCACTAGACCTGCCCAAAAAGAAATGCTAAAGAGGGTTGTTTAGGTTGACAGGAATGTACAGTAGATAGCAACTTTAAACTCTATGATGAAAGAAAGAAATTTGGTAAAGCCAAGTGCATGGTAAAGCCAAGTGCAGGGTAAATGCAAATTTCAATATAACTTTATTCATGATAACTCTAATTTTTATTTCCTACATGACACAGAATACAGTTACATAAGAAATAAGCATATTTATATTTCTAAAGCAACATATAAAAAGATATTATATGAAAAGAACAACCTAAATAATGGGAACAGAGGTATATGTGAACAGAGATTTTTTTATGTTACTGAAGAGAGCCAGGTATCATTTCAACCTAGATTTTTAGAGATTTAGGATGTTAAATATAATGCTATAGGTTAACCACAAATAAAGTATCTGAAATAAAAACAGAAAAGGAGCTGAGACTGTATCAATCTGTTTCACTCAAATGATCATTCTGTTTTCCACAAATGGCCAAAAGCTAATGAAAAGATGTTTAAAATCAAGAGCTATTAGGGAAATGTAGATCAAAACTATGAGATACAATTTCATGCATTATAGAATGGACATTTCTAAAAAAAACTATAAGTGCCAGAGGGAATATTGAGAAATAGGAATACTCCTCCACTGTCGGAAGGAATGAAAAATGGTGCAGTCTTTGTGAAGGACAGTTTTGCACTTCCTCAGGAAACTAAACATAGAAGTGTCATATGATCCAGCAATCCCACCATTAGGAATATATTCAGAAGAACTGAAAGCAAGGACTCAAACAGGAATTTGTACACCAATTTTTATAGCAGCATTATTCAGAATTGCTAAATGATGGAAACAATCCAAGCATTCATCAACTGAAGAATGGATAAACAAAATGTGGTACAGTATATATAAAGTGGAATTCTATTCAGCTATCAGAAGAAATAAAGTCAGGATGCATATGACAACATGAATGAACCTTGAGGCCATCATGTTGAGTGAAATAAGTCTGTTACAAAAGGACAAATATTGCATGTATTCACTAATATGAACTATATATACCCAATAAGCACATGGAGTTAAACTCTAGTGCATAAGTTACTAAGAGATAGAGAGAAGGTTAAGAAAGGGGAGCTGATGCTTAATGTATGTTAAATTTTTAATAAGTTTAATTGTAAGTGTGTGGAAGTGGATAAAGTAAATGGTAACACATTATAATGAGTATAACTAACACTGATTGTGTATTAAGGTGATGGTTGTTGAAAGGGGTAATCTAGAGATGTAAATGTCAGTTGTAAGAAAGCTAGAGGATAATCTAGGGACCTTAAAACATAAAGAACTTGGTGGATGAAGATTGTGGTTAATAGTAAAAACATACAAAAATGTTCTATGAACTAGCACAAATGTTCATTAATATTGCAAGTGTTTAAAAATATGAAACATGGGAAAATACAACTAATGTAACTTATGTTCTATGGTTAATAGAAATACTGTAATATTTTAACAGCAATGGCAAAGATGGTACTTTATCAATTCAGAGGGTCAACAATAGGGGCGAATAAGAAGGTATGGGAGTTTTCATCTTGGAACTATGTAAGCATTATAAAATTGACTTGGGTGATGACACACAACTGAATGGCAAAACTAAAAGCTAACTGAGTGTACATGTTGGATGGATTGTATAAAGCATGGGGCTATAGAACATAGTGATCCCCTTGGTGGATGTTGGACTGTTTTTAACAGTACAAATATGAGAACATTCCCACATGAACTATAACAGATATATAATACTAATACATGATGTTAATAAAATGTTGGCTTGTGGGAAAAATACACCAATTTTAAACTATGGATTATAGTTAGCAGTAATATGTTGAAGTTTTTTAATCATCTGTAACAAATGTTCCACAACAATGCAAGGTATTGGTGTTGGGGTGACATGAGTATCCTGTATGCTATGAATAAGTGTTGTGTAAACCCATGACTGCTCTAACTGAAAAGAATGGTTAGGGATATGGTAATGCTGCATATTTTATTCTTAGAAAAATGATATACACCACAGATCTAACCAAATTTCCTTGTCAAGTATACTGTTTTACTCTGAGACTTCTCTGAAGGCACACATGAAGAACTTCACAGGAGAATAAAGGCAAGTTTATAATTTAAGTTCTACCTGTCAATTATAATAACCCTGGCAGAAAAGAGATGTTGGGACAGTGTCAAGTGTCCTGAAAGAAAGGGCTTTTTAAATAGCTTGAAATTTATATAACTAGATACTTCTATGGGATATAAACATATCTTGATTTCCAAAAGTATATTTTCTGGATAGATAGAGGCCCACACACTAGCTAATGAAATATTAAACTTTGCTTCTGTGGTTCTCCTGCTACATTCTCAAATAAGATGACAAAAAGCTCCGGATTGGTCTGTTTAATTAATGCCTAAGTTTTGCCTCTTGAAAATCTCCTTGTTACCAAAATGTGTCCTGTCTTTAAGCCAAACTCTGAAAATAATTTTTTAGCCTTCCCCCGCAACATGGGACATGACTCCCAAGGATGAACTTCCCCAACAATGAGGGATTGTTACCATACATTAATCAGTGATGCATTTGCAGAAAGACCTTGAACAAAAGGGGGAAAGATTTTTATGGCTAAGAGATTTTAACGTGACTCAGGAGGTCATTCTGGAGGTTATGTTTAGGCTGGTATCAGCCAGACTTCACACACAATAATAGCAAACAAAGATTTAAACAAAAGTTCTTCTGAGGTTCCTAGAGATGTCTGGACACAATAGTCAAGCCACATAGTATCATGATATCAGCACCCCATCGTGGGATATATAAAAATTTAGTTCCCCAATATAACATAGTGTATTAGTCAGCCAAAGTGATGCTGATGCAAAGTACCAGAAATGTGTTGACTTTTATAAAGGGTATTTGTTTGGGGTAGAAGCTCACAGTTTACCAGGCCATAAAGCGTAAGTTACTTCCCTCACCAAAGTCTGTTGCCATGTGTTGGAGCAAAATGGCCACCGATATCTGCAAGTGTTCAATCTTCCTCTTCCTCTTAAGTTTCTGTTGTCCTAGCTTCTTCCAATACCAGCTGTAGGCTGGGGTAAGGTCTTGTCTCTTTCCTGGGGCTCATTTCTCTCTGGGCTCAGCTACTGTGTTCTCTCCACAAGGTCAGCTGTAGACTATCAGGCTCTCTCACTGCCCTCTGCCTCTGCCTTGTCTATGCAGCCTTCTCTCGTTCTTCAAGGATCTTCTTCTCTGTGTATTTACTTCCAGGGCTCCAGGATCAAAACTCTAACTTTCTCTTCTGCCATGCTGTTTTCTCTGTGAGTTCCCACCAACCAAGTGGGCAGGGACACAATATCTTACTGACATGGCACAATCAAAAACTTAAACATTATTTATTCAAGAAAAAGTGAAACCTCTGAATCCAGTCCAATCTAATATGCTCAGAGGAACAGAGAAGTTCACAAACACAATCCAATATCTATTTTTGAAATTTATAAACAACATCAAACTGCTGTACATAGTTTTACTCATTTATAAATCCCATAATCGTGATTCTTCTACTCCTTTTTTCTGAACTCATAATTTTCAATTTACCTGCTCAGTGTATTTCTCAGAGACTGAAAGTCTTATGATGGATCATATGCTGGTTGAAATCCAGAAGAAATGTGTTAAAATCCTATTTTCCAGTTCTTCAGGCCTGTCCTGGACATCTAACAAAATGAAAAGATACTCTCAAACAAAAGGAGTATCTTCAACTTCAAAAACACAAGTCCATTCCTCTGTACCATAATATCTAAGTACCATCTATGCTTGAAGCATTCAGAGCAGACCACATGGCAAACCATTTAAGTTTGAGGAATTTAGAAAAATGAGAGGTTGGAAGTGGGTGTGTAACTACTGACCAAGGCAGATTTATTATCTTGCTGGCTATTATCTTGTGTTTATTGAATAACTTGTATCATTGAAATAAATAATAACTTTAAAAATGTCTATATATTTATATAGAGAGAGGTAAGGTATGATGAGAACATCTTAAAGATGAGGAACAGAGGGACATAGAAACAGAATTTTTATGTTTTTGAAGATAAAATAGTATCCTTTCAAACTAGTTTGTTATAGATTTAGGATGTTAAATATAAACTTGATGGTAAACCAAAAATAAATTATCTAAAATAAAAAGAGTAAAGGAAATGAGAAGATATCAATCTGTTTTACCACAAATGATCAACTATACACAAAAGAAGAGGCAGTACGAAAATGTGGGAGAAAAAAATCTATAATATTGTCCCCATTTACCACTGAGCTTCCCATGCTAATTACCAGAAATGGTTTGGCTTTTATAATGAAAATTTCATTTTGGTTAAAAAGTACAGTTCCCAGGCTATGGAATGCCTAAATCAGGGCATCAGCATAAATGCTTTCTCACCAAATTCAGCTACTGGTGATCCTGGGGTCCTGCCATGTGGTGAAGCAACATGGACACCAATTTCTGCTGAGGGTCCTGCCTTCCCCTCCAATATCTACCATTTCCTAGAGCTTAGCTATTGGCAATGAGCATAAGGCTTGTTCCTTCAGCCTTGAGCTTATCCATGGGCTTAGCCTCTTGAGAGCTTTGTGTTTAAGCTTTGGCTTCTAGCAGTCTTAAGTCCTCTCTTACATGGCAGAGCTCCCTTTCCTTGTGTGTCTCTCTGTGTTTTAATTTATATCAGACCCAGCAAGAAGACAGAGTCCCAAGATATTTCAATCCTCACCGATATAAACCAATCAAAAGACCCAAATCAATCCTATCAAGTAATCAAATCAAAGGCCCCCTAACTGAATTCAGTGCAATAGGACCCACGCCCCCAGGAATGGGTTAGTTTAAGAACATAATATTTTTCTGGGATTCACAAAATTCAAACTATCACAAACACATACAAGAAACAAAGGACAAATGGCAAAATAAGTCTTGTCTTTTTAATAATTACCTTGATGTAAATGAAGAAAACTTACAAATAAAAGACAAAAATTGACAGAAGAGATACAAATCTATGATCCAACTATATATTACAAGAAACCTCACATCTATACAAATACACAAACAGCATGAAAGTGAAAGGCTGTAAAATTCTATTCCATGCATATAGTAACAAAGAGAGATCTAAGATGACTTTACTAATATCAGACAAAATAGATTTTATGTCAAAAATTTTTAGGAGACAAAGAAGCATGGTATATATTAATGAAAGGCTCATACAACCAAGATCATAAAACAATTACAAATGTGTAGGCATGGAATAGCATGGTCCCAAAATATAATACACAAATATTAAATATTTGAAGTGAGAAAGAGATAGCTATACAAAAATTATTGGAGACTTCAATATGCCACTTTAATACAGGATAGAATGTGTAAGATCAGCAAGGAAAGAGACGATTGGAACTATAGTATAAATGAACTAGAATGAACAGTCAAATATAGAACATGTCACCCAACAACAGCAGAATACACCTTATAATTGAGGGCATGTTGATCATTCTCAAGGATAGTCCACATGTTAGGCAAAAACATATTTCTCAAGAAATTTAAAAATATTGAAATTATACAAAGCATCTTCTCCAACTACAATGGAATATAGACAGGAATCAATAACAGAAGAGAAACTGGAAAATTCACAAATATGTAGAAGTTTAAACACCCAATGTGTCAAAGAAAATCATAAGGGAAATTAAGACATATATTGAGATGAATGGAAACAAAAACACAACACATGAAAATTTATGGAATGAAGCAATGGCAGTTCTCAGAGGGGTTTTTATTACTATGAATGCCTACATTACAGAAGAAGAGATATTTCAAATCAATAACCTAATATCATATCTGGAGGAACTAGGAAAAAAAGAAGAGCAAACTAAACCTAAAGTTAGTAGAAGGAAAGACCTAATAAAGATTTTATCAGATATAAATGAAATAAACAATGAAAAACAATTGAGAGAATGAATGCAATCAAAAGTGGCTTCTCTGAAAGGAACAATAAAATTGACAAAATTTTATGTAGACTGACAAAAGAAAAAGACACAAGATGCAAATAACTAAAAGACAAAATGAAAGGGGGATTATTATTTATCTTGCTGAAATTAAAAGACTTATAAGTCAATATTATGAGTATGCCCACAAATAAAGCAATCTAGAGGAAATGGACAAAATGTTTAGAAACATCAACTTATATGAACTGGCTCAAATTGATATAGAAGATCTTTGAAGACCAATGAAAATTAAGGAGATTATATCTGTAATAACAATCCTCCCAAGAAAGAGAAGTCTAGGGCCAGATTGTATTAGTGGTGAATTCTACAATTATTTCAGATTAACATCAATTTTTCACAAATTTTTAAAAACAATTTTAAGACAAGTGAAATTTTCCACCTCATTCTATGAAGCCAATGTTATCCGAATCCCAAAGCCAGATAAGAACATGACAAGAAACGAAAACTACTGACTGATATCCGTTATGAATATCGATGAAAAAATCCTCAGCAAAACACTAGCAAATCAACACAACAGTATATTAAGGGTATTGTACGCAATAACCAAGTCTTATTTATCCAGGAATTCAAGAGTAGTCCCACATAAGAAAATAAATAAGTGTAATACAACACAATAACAGAATGAAGTATAAACATCACGTGATCATTTGGGTGTAGGCAGGAAAGACATTTGACAAAATCCAACATATTTTTTATGATTATAACACAAAAAATAGCAATAGACAGTAACTTCTTCAATATGGTGATGAATAAATATGGAGAAATCTTTAGTTGCCATTGTACTCAATGGTTAAAGACTAAAAGCATTCTCTCTCCCTGGGTTCCAGTACAATACATGTACGTCTGTTTTCACCTTTGCTGCTCAATATTGTACTGGGTGTCCTTGTCAGAGAAATTTGACAAAATGAAACAAACTGTATCCAAATTTGAAAGAAAGTAGTACAACAGTCTCCATTTACAGATTCTATGATCTTTTATTTATAGAAATTACAAAAGAATTCACAGGAAAAATATTAGTACAAATAAATTCAGCAAAGCTGCAGGCTACATTGGAATTGTGGGAAAAAGGTGCTAGATTAGACAGAAAAAGCTCATCTCTAACAAAAAGAATGAAGTAGGAGCCAAAGGCTGCCTGCGGGACCTGCTTTGGCTGTCAGCAGACCAGGACAGTGATTTACAACTCCCAAGATTGTAAGGAACAGAGAGATGTAGAAGTCGAAACAGCAAACTAATTGAAAGAAAATATGACTAAATAGATAAATGATATTAAGAAGACACTGGATGATCATAAAGAACAACTTGAATGTCTGAAAGAATAGTAACTGAATTTATGGGAATGAAAGAAACAATGGTTGAGATTAAAATTAAATTAGAGGCTCATAACAGCAGATTTGGACTGCTTGAAGACAGAATTAGAGATTTTGAAGACAGAACATTTGAACTGGAAAAGACTTGAGAACAGAAAGAGAAGCGAAAGGATAAATTGGAACAGGGTCTCAAGGAATTGAATGACAACATGAAACACAAAAACATATGCATTATTGGAGCCCCAGAAAGACAAGAAAATGGAAAAGGGGCAGAAAGAATATTTGAGTGAATAATGACTGAAAACTTCCCTACCCTTATGAAATAAATAAATATCAATATCCCAGAAGGACAATGCACCAAACAGAATAAACACTTACAGACTTACCCCGAGACACTTACTGTTCAGAATGACAAATAGGAGAGATATAAAGAAGATTTTGGAAGCAGCAAGAGAAAAGCAAAGCATCAAATACAAAAGAAACTTGATAAGATTAAGTGCTAATCTCTGATCAGAAACCATGGAAGAGAGAAGGAAGTGGTAAGATGTATTTAAACTATTGAAAGAGAAAAACTGCCAGCCACAAATTCAGTATCTGGCAAAGCTGTCCTTCAAAATGAAGGGGAATACCAAGTCTTCACAGACAAACAAAAACTCATAGAATATGTTACCAAAAGAATTACCAAAGATGCTAAAGGGTGTGCTCCAACCTGAAAGGAAAAACATAAGGGCAAGAGACTTGGAGAAGAGTGAAGAAATGAAGAATATTAGAAAGGGTAAAAAGGTAGACTATAGTATGATAAAACAACAGAAATCCAAATGTAAAAATGGACAAAGTAAGTAATGCCTTTACACTTATAACATTGAGTGTTAATGGCTTGAACTACCCAATTGAAAGCACAGACTGATAGAATGGATTAAAAAGTGTGATCCATCTATATGTTTTCTAAAGAGACTCATCTCAGATGTAAGGACACTACCAGGTTAAAAGTGAAGGGTAGGAAAACAGATATTCCCTGCAAATAGTGACCAAAAAAGAGGTAGAGTAGTGTTACTAATATTAGAAAACAATAGATTTTAAATGCAAAATGGTTATAAGGAATGAAGGAGGTCATTATATATTAATAAAGGAGACAATTCACCAAGAAGAAATAAGTATACTAAATAGTTATGCACCTAACCTGAGTGCCCCAAGATACACGAGACACACGCCAGCAAAGCCGAAGGGAGAAATAGATGTCTCTACAGTAGTAGTTGGAGACTTAAATACATTACTGTCAGTATTGCATAGAACATCTGGACAGAGGATAAAAAAAGAAACAGAGAACCTGAATAATATGATGAATGAACTAGACTTAACAGACATCTATAGAACATTGCACCCCAGAACAGTAAGATAAACATTCTTTTCAAGAGCTCATGAATCCTTCTCCAATATAAACTTTATATAGACAAGACTCAATAAATTTAAAATGATTGAAATTATACAAAACACTTTTTCTGATCATAACAGAATGAACGTGGAAATCAATAATGGAAGGAAAAGGGGAAAATTCATAAATATATGGAGTTAAACAACACACTCTTAAACGATCAGTGGATCAAAGAAGAAATTTCAAGAGAATTCAGCAAATATCTTGAGATGAATGAAAATGATTCACAACATTTCAAAGCCTATGGGACACAACAAAGGCTGTGCTGAGAGGGAAATTTATAGCCCTCAATGCTTACATTTAAAAATAAGAAAGAGCTAAAATTGATGATCTAACTATACACCTGGAAAAAATAGAAAAAGAACAGCAAATGATTCTCAAACTAAGCCAAAGGAAAGAAAGAGTAAAGATCAGAGCAGAAATAAATGAAATCAAGAGAAAAAAGACAATAGAGAGAATGAACAAAACCAAAAGTTGGTTCTTTGAGAAGATCAACATAATAGACATACCCTTAGCTAGACTGACAAAGAAAAAAAGGGAGAAAACACAAATAAATAAAATAAGAAATGAGAGAGGGGACATTACCACTGACCTCATAGAAATAAGAGGATATTATAATATCCTCATAATAATAGAGGATATTATGAACAATTGTGTACCAAAAAAACTAGAAAATGTACAGGAGATGACAAATTACTGGAAAAACTTGAACCACCTACACTGACTTTAGAAGAAATGAAGACCTCAACAAACTAATCACAATGAAGAGATTGAAACGGTCATCAAAAACCTCCCAAAGATGAAATGCCCAAGACGAGATGGCTTCGGCTTCACAAATGAATTCTTCCAATCATTCAAAGATGAATTATTACTGATTTTGCTTAAGCTCTTTCAAAAACTTGAACAAGAAGGAATGCTACCAAACTCATTCTATGAAGCCAATGTCACCCTAATACCAAAACCAGATAAAGATACTACAGGAAAAAAAAAAAAAAGAAAATGACAGACCAACATCTCTAATGAATTTGATGCAAAATTCTCCAACAACATACTTGCAAACAGAATCCAAAAGCACATTAAAAGAATTAAACACCATGATCAAGTGGATTTTATCCCAGATATGCAAGGTTGGCTCAACACTAGAAAATTAACTAGTATAATAAACCACATTAGTAAATTGAAGAAAAATCACATGATCCTCTCAATTGTTGCTGAAAGGGCATTTGACAAATTACAACACCCGTTGTTAAAAAAAAAAACAACACTCCAAAAGATAGGAATAGAAAAAAGCTTTCTCAATATGGTAAAGTGCATATATGATAAATCTACAGCTAGCATAGTACTCAATGATGAAAGACCAAAAGCTTAATTACTGAGATCAGGAACAAGACAAGGATGCCCGCTGTCTTCTTTGTTATTCAATATTTTGCTTGAGATTCTAGCCAGAGCAATTATGTTAGGCAAAGAAATAAAAGACACCCAAATAGGAATGGAAGAAGTAAAACTCACTATTTGCAGATGACATGATCATATATCTAGAAAATCTTGATAATTCCAAAACAAAGTTAGTAGAATTAATAAATGCGTTCAGCAAAGTGGCAGGATACAAGGTTAATACGCAAAAGTCAAGAGCATTTCTGTAAACTACTGATGTGCAGTCTGAGGAGGAAGTCAGAAAAAAAAATTCCATTTATAACAGTGACTAAAACAATAAAATATTTAGGAATAAACTTAAGCAAGTACATAAAAGACCTGTATTCAGAAAACTACAAAGCATTGTCAAAAGAAAGTGAAGAAGACTTAAATAAATGGAAGGACATTCCGTGTTCATGGATTGGAAGACTAAATATGATTGACATGTCAGTTCTACCCAAACTGATTTACAGATTCAAAGAAATCCCAGTAAAAATTCCAACAGTTTTTTTGCAGAAATGGAAATGCCAATAATCAAATTTATTTGGAAGGATAAAAGGCCCTGAATAGCAAAAAAATGTCTTTGAAAAGAAAAGCCAAGTTGGAAGACTCTCCCTTCCTGACTTTAAAGCGTATTACTTAGGTACAGTGGTAAAAAGAGTGTGGTACTGGCATAAGGACAGACAGACTGACCATTGGAACTGAATCAAGATCTCAGAAATTTACAATCACATCTACAGTCAAGTGATTTTTGACAAGGCTGTTAAGTTCACTAAGCTGGGACAGAATAGTCTGTTTAACAAACGGTGCTAAGAGAAATGGATAGCCATATCCAAAAGAAAGAAAGAAGACCCCTTTCTCAAACCTTATACAAAAATTAACTCAAAATGAATGAAAGATTTAAATATAAAAAGAACAACCATAAAACTAGAAGGAAAAAATCTTCAAGATCTTGTGGTAGGTGGTAGTTTCTTAAACCTTAAACTCAAAGAATGAGCAAAAAAAGGAAAAATAGATAAATGGGACCTCCTCAAAATTCAATACTTTTGCACCTCAAAGGATTTTGTCAAAAGGTTGAAAAGGCAGCCAACTCAATGGGAGAAAATATTTGGCAATCATATATCTGATAAGGGTTTAATATCCATGATATATAAGGAGATAATAAATTTCAAAAATAAAAACAAAAAGTGTCTGATTAAAAAATGGGCAAAAGATTTGAAAAGACAACCGTCCCAAGAAGAAATACAAATGGCAAAGAAACACATGAAAAAAGGCTTAACATCACTAGCAATTAGGGAAATGTAAATCAAAAGTACAATGAGAAACCATTTCACAGCTATTAGATTGGCCACTATTAAAAAGTAGGAAAACTAAATTTTGGAGAGGATGTGGATAGATAGGAACACTTCTTCACTGTTGGTGGGAATGTGGAATGCTGCAGCCACTGTGGAGGACTGTTTGGCATTTCCTAAGGAAGTTGAACATATATTTCAATGGGATTCCGCAATAGCATTGCTTGGTATATACCCAGAAAAATTGAGAGCAGACATGAATAAACACCTGCAAACCGATGTTCATAGTAGCAATATTCACAATAGCCAAAACTTAGAAATGACCCAGATGTCCATCACATTATGAATGGATAAACAAATTGTGGCATTTATACAGGATGGAATATTATGCAATTGTTAGAAGAAACAAATTCGTGAAATATATGATAACATGGATGAACTTGGAGGACAAAAGACACAAAAGGACAAATACTCTATGTCTGCCTTATTATGAATTAAATATATTGTGTGAAATATAAATATGGATAGAATTACATTTATAACATCATTTTTTCTTTGAAGCTGAACAAATGTAAGTTAATGTTATATTGTGTTAATATCACACAAAAATAATAATTATACTAACTGAAGGAGACCAGGCACAGAGTGCTACATATGGTATGATTTCATTTATATAAAATGTAAATATAAATCAATTTATAAAGATGAAAAGAAATTAGAGGTTATGTAGGTGTGAGGAAGGAATGCTAAGTGAAGTGGAGTCTTTCTTTTTGGAGTAATGAAATTGTTCTAAAATTTTTGAGATAGTGAATATACAACATTTTGATCAAACTAAAAGCCAATGATTATACACGTTGGATAGAATCACCAGAAACTGCAGCTATGTACACTGGGGGAAGCATAGAGATTGAGAGGTGAGGAAACTTCTTGTTTGATTTTTTGTCTTTTTTTAGTTTATTTATATTATTATTGAAATAATGAACATGCTCTAATAATGATTGAATTGATGAGTTCATAACTACGGGGTTATAGCAAAAACCACTGATTTTTCACATTGAATGAATTGTATATTTATTAATATGTATCGATAAAATTTATTTGTTAAAAAAGTTGTGTTTTTGTACACCAGCAAAGAATACTTTAACCCACTCACAATAGCTCCTAAGAGATAAAGTATCTAAAAATAAATTTAAATGAGGCAGTGAAGGACTTTCCACTGAATGCTACAGAACACTGCTGAAAAAAATTAAAGAAGATAGAAATAAATGGTAAGACATCATGTGTTCAAGGAAAGGAAGGCTTCATATTATTAAGATTTCAATATTCCCCAAAGCAATCTACAGATTCCATACAATACCTGTCAAAAGTCCAGCATCCTTTTTTTTTTTCAGAAATTGAAAAATCATTCTTCAAATTCCTGTGGAATTGCATGGGGCACTAAATAGAAAAATACATACTGCAAAGGAAGATCGAAGTTAAAACTCTCTCACTTACTAATTTTCAAACTTACTACAAAGCCACATAATCAAAATAGTGTGGCAGTGTCATAAATATATATAAACCAATGGAATATAATTAAGAGTTCAGAAATAAACACATATGTCTTTGGAAAACTGAATTTTACAAGTACCATAATTTGGGAAAGAATGATTTCTTCAATAAATTGTTCTAGAAATACTGGATAGCCACTTGAAATTTAATGAATTCGGGCCCCTACCTAAAACAATATATAAGTACTAACTGCAAATGGACCAGGGACCAAACATAAGAGCTCAAACCATAAAATTCTTGGAAAAAAATAGTAGGATTCTTCATAACCTTGGATTTAGTAGCGTTTTCATAGTTATGATGCCAAAAGCAAAAGAGACAAAAGAACAAATAGATAAAATGGGCTTCTTTAAAACTTAAACCCTTGGTTCATTAAAGTACACTATCATGAAATTTAAGTGACAATCTGCAGAATGTTAGAAATAATTTCTAACTGTGCAACTTTTAAAGTGTTAGCACCCTGAATATATAAAGAACCACTACATCTGAACAACAGAATTTCAAATAAAAATTAAATATTTGAAAGGACTTTGAACACACATTTCATCAAAGAAGATATACAAATAGACCACAAGCACATGAAAATGATGTTCAGCATTATTGGTCAACAGGGAAATGAAAATCAAAACGCAATGAGATACCTCTTCATCCACAATGGTATACTACTATTACCACCACCACCACCACCACCACCACCACTACTACTACTGCTACTACTACTACCTACTACTAAATGTGCTTATTAGGTGATGAGGCTTTGGAGGAATATGTACCCATATATATTGTTGGCAGCATTGGAAAGCTGTAAATAACCTATGCTACTCACTCAGAAAACCTAGGGAAATGCATATATCACTCACTTCTATGTACTTCTTTACTTACAAAACACTGTTTAACTGAAATTTTTTCTTAGTAGTAAATTACATATATGGCTTAATTTAAAAAACTGATATACTACATGTTTCACTATCTTCAGTACACTTAACTTAAAAATCTCAGGTTAAAAGAAATTTAATCTTAGAAAAATGGAAATAACATATATTAGAAATACTGATTGAAGCACTTGTTTCCTTCACTTATATGCACTAATCTTCACTGAAAAATTCACTGTATATATGAAACACAATCTTATGAAGGTGTGAATTCATAATATTCCTTCAAATAGAAAACTGAGGGAAATGTAAGTTTCACTGACTTCTATTTACATGACACTGAGTTTAGTAAACATTTTCTTACAAAGCAGAAATTCACATAAATTACACATTATTCAAAACTGAGTGGGAAGCGGGTGTGGCTCAATCGATAGAGCTCCTGTTTACCATATGGGAGGCCCCGGGTTCGCTTCCAGGGGCCTCCTTGTGAGGGCGGGCCGGCCCGCGCAGCCCGGTGGGCTGATGCAGCAAGACCTCACAACAGGAAGCGGGTGTGTGTCAATAGATAGAGCCTCCGTTTACCATGTGTGAGGCCCTGGGTTCGCTTTCCGGGACCTCCTTGTGAGGACAGGCCAGCCCACGTGGCGTGGTGGGCTGATGCAGCGGGACCTCACAGCAAGGGGGAGATAAGCAGACACGGAAAAGACACTCAGTGAATGGACACAGGAAGCACAAGCAACAAGTGGGGGGATAAATAAATAAATAAATAAATAAATCTTAAAAAAAAATACAAAACTGTGAGAAATGCATCTCCCTGTGTTCTATACACATGCTTCAAATTACAATGCATCACTTAATGGAAAAATTCTCTTACAAACCTGTATATCACATATTTTATTTAGTTTGGAAAACTAAATGAAATACATGTTTCATTCTCCTCTATGCACTTAGGCTTACTTACAAATCACTGTTTAAATAAAGCTTTCTCATAGAAAGCTGCCAATCACGTGTTTTAAAAACCATGTGAAATGCATGTTCCACCCAACTTCTATGCCTTTATCTTCCTTACAAAACACTGTTTCAATGTAATGTTTCTTATAAATCTGTAAATCACATATAATACTTAGTTTTTAAAATTGAGTGAAAATCATTTTTCTCTCATTTCTACACACTTATATTGACTTACAAAAACTCATTAAAATCTTCCTCAACAGGCCTGCTTGTTGAAAATGGTGGCAGCATTTGGCACTTTATGTTTCAGCTCCCTTAGAATATTTTAACAAGTAGAAAATCTTGCAAAGCAATTTAAATGATACTTGGGAAAATTGTTAAAGTAACAATTTTAGTAACTGGATGAATGCTGAATCAAGAAAACACAAACTAAACAGTATGAGAAGCTCATATTGGCCTTACATTCGCCACTCCAGAATCCTCCCTAGTGTAGTATGGCACTGACCTATCTCTAATTTTGGATCGATGACCCAGTTCTGGAGGGAGCAGAATATACCCTAAACATATTTGAGTTGCTTATATGTCGGTGCCGTTCTATTGGTGGTGGTTTGAAGGAATGTACCAGAACATTTGTCTCTGGCTTAAGCTTCCAGGAAATGGCCTGCAGGCAGAAGTAACTTGTTCACAGGTAAAAGAGTGTAAGAAACAAGTAAGACAAAGTAACATGGAACAAAGTGTTACTTCTTTAAGATAAACAATAAGACATCCTGTATGAAGTTATAGTCTATTCCTTTGACAACAGGAGAGGCATTCAGATCTTTGTATATTGGGGGATTTTTAAGGCTATGAGTACATGCCAAAGACCAGACGTGCAGAAAATGCAGAAAGGAAGCCACATTTTTGTCTCAGTCTCATGTCCATTATAGGAGGGCTGTACTCTAATAGAGTGCACCAGCCAAAACAAAGTCAATTTGCCAAGACCATGAAACATGATATTTGCACTGTTTCTTTTATTTTTGTTAGTTTCTTGTATCAGGGAAACATCTGTCATATCTCTAGTTGGAAACCAAATTCAGGTGCACTCCTCTCAGGGACTAAACCCCAGAGTTAACACATGAAAAATTCAAAATGTGCAGTATGCAACAATGGATCACAAGACAAAGAAGCAGGGTTTGAAGCCCTATCTAAAGGAATAAGATAAAATTTCAGAAACCAAAAAGAAAGAAAAACATATTTTGTATATACCATAGGAAAACTTAAAAATTCTCTTTGATATGTACTAGGAGAGAAAGAAAAACACAGAAACAGTACTAAAGAATATTGGTGACAAAATGAATGAAAATATGAGACTCTCAATGAAGATATAATTTTTTTAAAGGAAGCAATCAGAAATATTGTAGGTAAATATCACAATTATTAAAGTAAATATTCCCTGCATGTTTTCAAGAGCAGATTATAACTGACTATAATAAAGAACTCAAGAACTCAAAATAAGACATTTCAAATGATTTAGACTAAGGAACACAAAGGCAAAAGAATGAAAATATAATTTTACAGCACCTAAGAGATCTGTGGGAAACCATCATACACATACCAATATATACATTATAGGACTCACAGATGGAGAAGCCTAAGAGAATGGGGATGATGGAATATCCAAACAAATTCCCCAAATTTAATTAAATGAGTGAATATACATATTCAAGAATCTTAATGTACCTCAAACACAATAAACCTGAAAAAATCATGGTCAGATAAAATATAATCAAACTGTTGAATTCCAAGGACAAGTAGGGAATTCTGAAAGTTGCAAGCAAAAAGCAACCTGTCTATAAAAGGGTGTCCCAATAAGATTATGTTCTGAAATTTCACTGGAATTCATGGAGGCAAGAAGTCAGTTTCATAAAATTTTCAAAGAGCTAAGAGAGAAAATTCCATCAAAGAATTCTGTATCCAATGAGACTGTCTTTCATAAGTGAGGGAGAGAGTAAGACATTACTGGGTAAACAAAAGCTGAGTGTATATCACCACCAGACCTGTACTACCAGCCATAGCAAAGACAACATTTTGGGCTGAAATGAAAAGACACTAGACAGCTGATTGAAGAAACATAAAGAAATAAAGATCTACAGTAAAGGTAACTGTGGGTATTGAATGGGATACCACAGTCTGGCTATATTCCTGGTCTTGTTCTGTATTCTGGTGCTACTGGCCCATTGTAAATAAGATCTATTCATGACAGTACTTCTGTTAAATTTTGACTCTTCTGATTGAGTTTGGGCTTTAATTCAGATTACAGGAGACTTTTAAAGCAGAGTCAAAGTCAAATGGAAAGGAAAGCAACAGGGGTCAGCAAGCAGTGGGATTTCAGCAGAGCCCAGAAATCAAAGGAGAAATGAGGATGTGAAATACCATTTGATGAAAAAGACAAGGAACCGCAAATTATGCTTAGAAGAGAGCGCAGACTGGCCAGAAGGGAAGCAAGCTTTCTATCCTCTGAAACCATGAGTCAATAGATTCCTATTCTTAAGCCAACTCATTGTATGGTATTTGTTTTACCAACTAATAAGTGAAAAAAGTAACCATATGCTCATTATAATTGAAAATACAATTTTTTCTCTGTACTTTTTAGAAATAATTTCACTTTGTACCTCTTACAGATTCTGAAATAAAACTGCATGAAAACGTAAAGAAAAATATAAGAGTTTGGATGTACAATGAATACATATATAATTTTTAACAAGTAAAAAGAAAAGATAAGGAGATGGAGGCATATAGCAATGGTGTTTGCTTATGTTACAGAAGTTAAACTGATATCTCAACAAATGTGATTGTTGTAGATTCAGGATGATAAATTTATGCTCAATGGTGTACTCAAAGAAAATATCTGAAAAAATATATGCAGAGGTATATGAAAAGGGCTCAGAAGTGTACACTACAAAAATTCAAATAAATATAAAAGTAGACATTAATGCAAGAATTAAGGGACAAAATATGAATAATGCTTAAAAACTCCAAATAGCAAATGACAGAAGAAAATCTGGCATTATGAACAGTTACTTTAACTAGATTAAGTTCTCCAGGCAAAGACAGAGATTAATGAAGTGGATAAAAAAGCAGGACTCAAACATGCTCTTTACAAGAGAGTCACATTAAATTCAAAGAGAGAAGTGAGTTATGGGTGAAAGCATGAAAAAAAATGAAGAATATAGTAACCAAAAGAGGGATGGAATAGCTAAACCTGCATCAGACAAAATATACTTCAAATCAAATATTGTTACAAGGGACAAAAAAGGAGAGAGCATAATGAGAAAACAGACAATTGTATGACAACAAGAAAAAAAAGTAATTCTTAACTTATATGCACTGAAGAGCAGAGCCTAAAAAATATGAAAAAATATTCCCATGCTTGAAAGGAGAAAGAGATGGTTCTAAATTAATAGCAGGACATTTCAAGACACCATTTTCAATAATAGATAGAACTTCTAGACAAAAGCTACTGAGGAAATAGTAAACTTGAATGATACTATAAACAACTATCCATAACATAAATATACAGAAAACTTCACATGACAAGAGCAGAATACACATTCTCCTCTTGTACCCACAGGTTAATCCTCAGGATATACCATATACTATGACACAAACCAAGTATCAATAAATATAAAGATATTGAAATCACACAAGGAATCTTAACTGACCACAATGGAATAAAGCTAGCAATCAAAAACAGGGAGACTTTGAAAGGTCACAAATATGTGGATATTAAACAACACACTCTTTTGTTGTTTGTTTATTTTGTTTTCTAGGTGTTTTGATGAATTTCTTATATTTCTTTTATTAATAATACATTTAAAAATTTTTTAAAACATACTTTAGATTACGTAAATGTTACATAAAACATATAGGGGAATCCCTTATGCCCCACTCCCTACACTTTCCCACGTTAACAACATCCTTCATTAGTGTGGTACATTTGTTACAATTGATGAACACATATTGAAACATTGCCACTAACTGCAGATTACAGTTTACATTATAGTTTACACTCTGGCCCACACAATTTTGTAGATTATGACAAAATATATAATGGCTTGTACCTGTCATTGCAACGTCATGTAGAACAATTCAAATGTCTGGAAAATTACTCTATATTACCCCTGTTTTTCCCTCTCCCTCCCCTCAGAACCTCTGATGGCCTCTACCTCCATATCAATGATAAAAGTTCTTCCATTGATAGAATAACAATAAGTCTATAGTAGAATAATAGTAAGTCTACTCTAGTCCATTGTACATTCCCCAATCTTAGCGATCCTGGGATGGTGATGCCCACTCTGGCTCTAATTGATAGGGGGGCTTAGATCACATAGGGCAGAATGATGGAACTATCTTGTTTGCAGTTGCAGACACTCTCTGTTCCTTGGGATGGGCACTGTCCATTATCATCTCCTTGTTAGTTGTCCTGGGTGAGTCCAATGAATGGGAGAGTAGGTGTTACAACTCTGCTGAGATTCAGGGCCCAACTGGCACATGGACAGACCAAAGATTTAAGTCTCTTGGACATGCACCTATCAAGTATTGTACTAACTATAGGTTCAAATAGAAGGGGCAGAAAGTCCATGTGTAGGGAAACCACAAGTGAGTCCAACTCTGTCACATTGAGAAGCATAAATTCCAAAGTAGGGTCCACTGGCAGGGTGTCAAACTTCTGAGCACTCTGCCCTGCCCATAGGGTCTGGATGTCTCTAGAGCCCTCAGGAGCCCTGCTATTTGAGACAATATTTACTGTAAGAGTCAATGAGCTCCTGCTGAGACGTGCATAAGCATAACCTCTGCAATGACCTCTCAACTCACTTTGAAATCTCTTCACCAAAAAAGTCATTTGTTTTTAACCTTTACCCCTTTGGGTCATGGTCTATTTCCAGGAGCATTGAAAGATGGCACTTGGTAATAATCCCTTGGTGCCAGGGAATCTCATGCCCAGTATTCATGTCCCAAACCGGGGAAGTTAGTGCATTTATATTTGAGGTTGTCTTAGCGACAGGTCACATTTGAGCAACAAGTAGGCTCTCAGGAGGTATCGCTAAGGCAACATATACTAAGCTAAGTATCAAATTCTAAAGAAAAGGCTCATAAATATAATCATCAATATCAAGGGCCCATCCCAATGGTCCATCTTCCTTCACTAGGCACCACCACTGTACTCAGGGGATTCTTGCTGTCCCATTAGAGAATGTGGCAGAGCACCCCAGGATGGGAATTCAATATTCTTTCAGTTATTGTGTGATGTCCCCCCACCCCGACAATGCCTCATGAACACTTGAACACATTCATATGCCTTTGAGGTTTGCTCCAGGTGAACCCCCTCCCATGCATCCCCCATTAATGACACCCCACAACAATACTTCCCCATCACAGTTGTGACCCTTCTGTGATCCAAAACCTCTCCAAAATTGAAGGTAACAAAATAACCAAATAAAGCTAATTAGACTATGAAATAATAATGACAGTTTTAAAAATAACAATATACAAAAAACAATTTTTAATTGTAAAAAAAACCTTTAGATATTATGTTTCATCAATGCAAGATCTGTGGTCTTGTAGGTACAATGATGTTTTCTCCTGTTTATTCCCCCAGTGTCTTATTTTTTTTTCACTTTATCTTCAAAGATGCTTTAGGTTACAGAAAAGACATGTACAGAATATAGCCATTCCCATATATATACCCAAGGCCCTCCCTTCCCCATCTCCCCTATTAATAACATTTTACCTCCAGGTGGTACATTTGTTATGACTGATGTACAAATAATGAAGCACTGCCACTAACCATGGTCAATGGTTTACATTATGATTTACATTTTGGACCATGCCCTTTTATAAATTTTGACAAATTTAAAATTGTCTTTATCCATTATTGCAAGATCATGCAGAACATTTCTAGTGCCATAAAAAATGCCCTATATTCAATTTATTCTATTCTTCCTTCCCCCTCTCCTCAGAACCTATGGTAACCACTAAGTTTCACTTTTTGAAGAATAAAATTCATAGTTCCTTGCAATAATATTGAGGGTTTGACATATTGGTGTGTGTGTGTGTTTTATTAGGCAGTACCTATATTCTCAAGAGTCTCTTGCCCTTCTATTTGAGAATATATCAGGCCTCCCCAGGATGGGAGTTTAATATTTATTTGTTTATTGTGTGGGTCTCCACCCACTGATATAACACACTATGACAAGATGAACACTTAGATATTAACGCTTAACCAAGCAATGGATCAAAGAAGAAATCACAAGAAGGAATTAGAAAATATCTTCAGGTGAATGAAAATGAAGATACGACATACCAAAACATAAGGATTGCAGCAAAGGCAATGCTGAGAGGGAAATTACAGCTCTAAATGCTTAGATTAAAAAAAGAGGAAAGATATCAAACCAGAGACCTAACATAATTAGAAAATGAAGAGCAAGCTAAATCCAAAGTAAGCAGAAGAAAGACAATAACAAAGATCATATAAGAAGTAGATGAAATAAAGAATAGGAAAAAAAAAAAAAAAAAAAGAAAACCACTGAATAAACAAACCAAAGTTTGGTTCTTTGAAAAGCTGAGTAAAAGTAACAAACCTTTAGCTAGACTGAGAAAGATAAAAAGAGAAAGGACAAAAATAACTAAAATCAGAAATTAAATGGGGTCATTACTACCAAGCTCACAGAAATACATAGGTTTATGAGTGAATACTATAAACAACTGTATGCCAACAATCTACATAAACTAGATGAAATGAAAAAATTCCAGTAACTACCTAGTGTCCGGTGCTCTCTGTTGGCGGCGGTTTTTCAGCCTGAAGAAGCCTCGGAGGAGCCGGGTCCTCGTTCGGGTGTCCCGGAGGAGGCGGACACGAGGGTTTCTCGCAAGTCGCAGCAGCTGGTGACCGAGTGAGAGGATGGCGCTGTAGATCACAGTCCCTCAGAGGAAGCAGATAAAACGGAGAGCACCCCCTGGCTTCCTAAAGCTCATTTTCAAACGACAGAAGCCTCAGCTTCCTCTGGAGATTAGTGAGGACTTACTGGTACATCTGAATTGTTTACTATTTGTTCATCGATTAGCAGAACAGTTCCGGAAAAATGCTTTTGAGAATAAATGTGGAATCATTAAAAAGGAATATGTCCTAGCTGCAACAAAGGTAAAGTGAGGCTTATGAGCTTGAAGAAGGAGGCAAAAGGAGAGAGTTTTAAATTTAGGGAAATTCTAAAGAAAAACAGAGATTAGAAGTCAACGAACACATTATTGAAAACTGTATGATATAATATTTTAGGTGATAATAGGTATGAAAGCACTTTTTACATATATGTAAATGTTGTGGATTATTAGTTGAGGGATGTGTGTATTGTAGTTTTTTTACTGGTATTGAAATATCTTTAGTAAACATATTGGACTAAACATTTTTTGAGGAATTATGTTTTATTCATTTTAAGCGACCTCTATTTCACCTCTGCTTCCATTTTGTTGCTATTGCAAATGTTTTCTATATCAAAAATGAAAGCTAGCAATATTAAGTTGCTTGAAGAGACATACTTCCTAGAATTACTTTTATGCATAATTAAATTTAGTTGCAGTTAGCTATGGAATTAATTTAATCTCTGAAGAAAGATGGCATGCAGTCAAATCCAGCTGCATTTTAAATATTAATTTTTAACTTTTTAGTGACTTTGCATAAGGAATCCAATCTACTTTTACGTTATGCTGATAGTAATAACAGCTTCTTAACTGGAAGTTTGCAAACATCAGCAAGGTTTTTGCAAAACCTGGTTTTAAAAATAACCCTTTTCACCATCCCAAAACCAAAAGACAAAGATTATGGAACAAATGGACTTATTTTCTACAAGTCATTTTATTAGCACTTTATTGCATATCATATCCAATTACTTTTATCTTCTATTTTGTAATATTTATAGAGTCACATTAAGTTGCAGAGGTAATACAGAGAGGTCCCTCATACCCTACCATCTAGTTTTCTCTAATGGTTACATCCTACATAATTTCAGTACAATCTTAAAACTAAGAATTTGACATTGGTACATTATGTGTGTACAGTTCTGTGCCATTTTATAACGTGTAGATTCTTGTAACCACCACAACAATCAAGATACAGAGCTACTCCTTCCCCACAAAGATCTCCCTTGTGCTACTCTTTATAGTTAAACTTAGCCTCTGATTTTTCCAGCCACCATCCCTAATACCTGGCAACCAGTGATGTGTTCTCCATCTCTATTATAATTTTTGTTGTTTTAAGAATGTTATATAAATGAAACCATATAGTATATGACATTTGAAATTGGCTTTTTCACTCAGCATGCCATTGTGGTCCATCAAATTTGTTAAATGTGTTAATACTTTATTCGTTTTAGTTACTGAGTATTATAACATGGTATGGATGTGCTACAGTCTGTATAGCCATTTGCCTTTTGAGGGTCATTTTAGTTATTTCAAGGTTTTGGATTTTGCAAATTAAGCCATTATGAACAGTCATGTAAAAAAAAATTTCTACACACACAAAAACTGACAATAATATATAGAAGGACTGAAAACATCAATAACAATTAAAGAGATTGAATCAATAAATAAATCCTTACAACAACAAAAACCCTAGGAACTAATGGTTTCACTGATTAATTTTTCCAAACAATCCAAAAAAAATTAACACCAATCATGCATAAATTCTTCCAAAATATTCACAAGGATGGAAAACATCCTCATTCTATGAGGCCAGCATCAGTATAATGCTAAAGTCAGATAACAATGTTATAAAAAAGAAAATAACAGACCAATATACCTTATGAATAGAGACATCAGAAAAACTCAACAAAATACTAGCAAAATGAATCCAGTAGCACATTAAAAGAATTATACCATGATCAAGTGGATTTATTCCAAGTATGTAAAGTTGTTACAACTTAAGAAAATCATGTAATGTATTGTACCACATTAACGGAACACAAGAAAAAATGCATGAAAAATTCCAGCACACTTCTTAATATTAAAACATTTAGAAATATAGGTATTGAAGGAAACTGCCACAGCATGATAAAGGATATATATGAAAAACACATAGCTAACATGATACTCAATCATAAAAGTCTCAAAATTCCCTCTTGATTGGGAATAAGACAAGGATACCCAATGTCACCACAGCTATTTAATATTGTACTGGAAGTCATACTCAGAATGATTAGTCAGAAAATAAAATAAAAAAGACCCAAATTTGAAAAGAAGGCATAAAACTTTCTCTAGTTACAAAAGACATGATCCTACATCTAGAAAATCCTGGACATTCTGCAACAAAGGCCATAGCACTAATAAACAAATTCAGCAAAGTGGGAAAAGTAACAAGATCTACACATAAAAATCACTGTTTCTTCTATATACTTGTAATGAAATCAAAACTTAAAGTCAACCCAGCATGATAGAGAAACAAGGACAGACATAATAACAAATGGAATTTAATGGAATTGATACTTCAGAAATAAACCCTCACTCTGCCCAAATGATTTTTGACAAAGTTGTCAGAGTCACTCAATGGGGAAAGAATGTTCTTTTCTTCAAATTATGTTGAGAAAAATAGATACCTATATGCAAATGAATGATGTGTTTCTCTTACCTCACACTAACACATAATGCTTATATGAAAATTATGACCTAAAAAGAAGATCAAAAACTATTAAACTCCTAGCAGCAAACTTAGGTAATTGTCTTCAGGACCTTGCATTTGGCAATGATTTTTTAATCTTTACACCAAAACATGAGCAAGGAAAGGAAAAAAAAAAAAAGATGAATGGGAATCCATCAAAATTTAAAACTTTTGTGCTTTCAAGGAATTTATAAGGAAAGTAAAAAGACAATCTTTAAAAAGGGAGAAAATATTTAGAAACCACATACCAGATAAAGTTATAATGTCAATAATATATAAAGAAAACCTCCAACACAATATAAAAGCAAATAACCCAACTTTAAAAGTTGTACAAAAGACTTGAATAGACATTTCTCCAAGGAATGACAAATGAAGATATAAAAAGATGCATTGGGGACATGTAAATGAAAATGAATTAGCATTTTCTATCCAAGAAAATGGCTATTGTTTTTTAAATATAAAATAATAAAGTTCAGAAAGGTTGTACAGAGGTAGGAACAGTCCTTCATTTTTGGTGGGAATGCAAAATGGTACAGTCAATGTGGAAAACATTTTGGCCATTACTCAGAAAAGATTAGTATAGAATTATCATATGATTCAGCAATCCCACCTTCAGGTATATAAATACAATAATTGAAAATAAGGTCTCATTCAAATATTTGCCCGATGATGTTCATAGCAACAATTGCTATATGTTGGAAGCAACCAAGTGTCTATCAACTGATGAATGGATAAAAAAATGCAGTATAATCATATGTGATACTTATATTCACGTGTGAACTTGGCTACATTATGGTGACCAGTTGTTTGGTTAAGCAAGCGCTGGCCTGACTGGTAGTGTGAGGATATTTCATGGATTTAAATCATCATTAATTTGATTGCATATATGGCTGATTATATCTACAATCCACTAAGGAGCTTGTCTTCAGCAGTGGGAGAAGTCTCATCCAAACAGTTGAAGACCTTACAGGGAGAACTGATGGTGATTTCTGCAGTCAGAAAGAAGAATCTCCATCTCTACTCCAGCCAGTTTTCCCTGGGTAGTTAATCAAATACCTTCATCAGCATTCACAACTTGTGACCTGCCCTACATAATTCTGTCTTGCATGTAATCACAGTCACATGCACTAATTTCTACAATAAATCTAATACATTATACAATGGAATTTTATTCAGTGAAAAATCAAGTATCAATGCTTGATTATATATATATATATAAAGCTTGAAGATATTTTGTGAGTGAAATAAGCCAGATATAAAAAGACAAATATTGTATGCTTTCATTTATATGAAATAATTAGAATATTCAAATTCATAGAGTTAAAAACTAGAATGCATTTTACCTGGGACTGAATTGTGGGTAGGTAATGTAGATTAATGCTTATTTTGTTCATAGTCTGTTTGGGATAACAGCACATTTTTGGTGTGAGTGGGGATGGAAGCACAGTGTTGTGACTATAATTGATGTCACTGTATGTATGTATGAAAGTGTTTATAAGGAGAAATATTACATTGTACATATGTTAGCAGAATAAAACTTTTTAAAAACATAGTGTGGTATAACACAAACTATGTACCTCAATTAATAATGTCTTTCTAGTAGTGTTGTTTCATCAATTGTAACAAAATTATATTGAAAATTGTATATGTAAGTGTGGTATATGGGAACTCTGTACCTTCTGCATGATATTTCTATAAACCTACAACTACTCTAATTTTTAAAAAGATGAAAAACAGCCAATTAAATCATTTTTTGGGATGAGAGTAACAACTTGGAACCCATATTTAAAGATTCTCATAAACAAACCTGCCCATCTTTGTCCTTCTGAGCAAAACTTTAAGTAGGGTTTTGAATCACCAATCAAGTAAAATTTTGAGTTTTACTTTCCAATTTGGGCATCCTTTTGGGACCCTGCTTGACTTTAAACATGGTGATAGAGAAGATTTGTGGTTCCTGCTGACCAGTCTCCTAGGCAACCATTTCTCTCTCTAGTGTATTCCAATCAATCTCATCAAGTGGAGGTTTGTTGTCACTAGTACTATGGTGGTGGGAGAATTAGGCATAGATCTCAGACCACAGGAGTGCAGCACAGTGTTTGGTGTACTGGTAAGGCACTGCTATGAGTAGGCCATGCACATTGCATGCTAGTCTTACATTTCTTAAACAATTTAAGAAAACTTCCTCTGATGTCTTAGGGGGTACAGGCACAATATGCTCAGTGCCTTTTATTTTGTCCGGTAGCTCCTTAGCTGCCTTGCACTAAGGTAGATCCTCTGTATCCCATGGGATTAGGAGATGAACAGTGTCAGCAGCAGAGATGGCAGTGGCAGAAACAAAGGGATGGCCGACTGCAAACCCTTGCAGCACCTTTACTTGGAGTGTACTATTGTGATTGTGCTTCCCATGGATGGGTGCCCCTCAAGCTGTGAGTGTGTTTGAGACCCGGTCACAGGTTCCTCAGACACAGTGGTTGGAGTCTCCCACAGAGGGTCTCACAGCTGCTGTGGTCCAGATGTTGGTAGGTCTAGCACTCACCCTTTTGATCCATGTGTGTTTAGCCCAAACTACCTTACTCACCACTCACTGCACTGCTGGGGTTACCCATATCCCACCTTGCGAGTTCCTACTATGAGAACTGCAAAAAGACTTTCATTATTTAGCCAACACTGCTCAGTGTCTGTGTCACCAGACACCAGTTCATGTTTGGATTTCTTCTGTTGCTGTACTAGGTTGGGCTTTGGGGAGGACTATAAAATGTCAACTTTGTAGTCAGAAGCTTAGGCAACACCCAGCAGAGGAAACAGGCAGCAACACAAAGCAGCATAGATGTAAGAGAGCAAGACATGGATTCTTCCCAGATAGTTTTACTTATTTGAGGGAGCCAGTTAGTAAGAACAGTCAAAATGAATTATATTTCATTTGCCATGGTCATGCACCACTAGCTTTGAATTAGTTTGGTTGGATTTTGAATTTTTGTCTGGATGGGTGGAGGTCGGGTGCAAAACAAAGGGAAACAGAGGCCTCTATATATGAGGAAAGATTTTTACTTATAGGTTCAGAGAAAGACATGGCTGCCATGAAGGGTTGATGGGAAGTGTGATCAGTTAAGGCGTTCAGCCAGCAGGTGGGGAGCAACAAGCAGAGCAAGAGAGACCAATGCATTTGTTCCTTTAATGAGGTTCAGTGGTGGATGTTAGTAGGCTTCCTGCTGGAGTCAAGGACTAGTTAGCTTGAAGCAAGCACAATTGAAAAGGTGAAGGGACCGGGGGCCTGAAGCCAGTGGGGATGATTAACTTATCATGTGGTAACTACTGTGGGTTTGGGGTGCAGTATGTGGGTGGTGTGAGTGGTGACCACAGATGCAGGGTTCACATGTGGTGAGGTTTGTGTCCCAGGGGTGAAAAG
The DNA here is from genome assembly GCA_029593785.1 of Cabassous unicinctus. Classification (NCBI taxonomy): domain Eukaryota; kingdom Metazoa; phylum Chordata; class Mammalia; order Cingulata; family Chlamyphoridae; genus Cabassous; species Cabassous unicinctus. The sequence continues at coordinate 12,977 of JAQZBX010008852.1, read as the reverse complement.
CTGCTAATTAACTAGGTCAAAGGACAGTTTTGAGGCAAGTGACATAGTCAAAATAAGACGGATACTGTGGCAGCACACTAATAATTTCGATAGTTATGACATTATGAAAAATAATGATTGTCTTTATTAAGCCAGTAATTTTCTGATAGGCTGGATTCAGTATGAAAATAAGCTGCTCTTATTGTGTAATAAACTGAATGTGTGCTATATATTTTGTGGTGGCAAAATGACTATGCATGGCAATTTCCTAGTGATGAAGTAAAACAATTAATGGCATTATCATACTATTTCCTAAGACTCCTTAAACATCTAGGGTTTGGACTTTAAGAAAGGTGATTTTTTGAAACATGATATTTGAAATTATTTTGGCTTTTTTTTTCCTTTTCACTGTTAACTTTTCCTTACTATCTTAATTAAAATCTATATATCTCTCATGCTTACTATTTTCCATGGACTTTTATATATTACTATCCAAACAGCATTCTGGATTTTCTTCAGCACATATTATCACATTTGAGCTGGAGAAGGGTCTGAATTCACTTGAGACTAGCCTCCCCAAACATCTATCTAAAAGCAAATTGACTCTAGACTCAATGGATCCAATATCCTGGGCATCTAGTAAAGAGGATTTTCTCTTTGATATATACTACATTAGCTACTCTCTACTGACTTTCTTTTAAAAACTTCTTAATGTATATTAATACAATCCATTGAATTGCACAATCAGTGACTCTCATTATAATCAAAGAGTTGTGCTTTTATCACCACAATCAATTTAGAAGATTTTCATTATTCCAAAAGGAAAACCACTTTTGCCTTATACCCCCTTTTGTTGACACTTAGCATTGGTGTGGTACCTTTGTAACAATTGATGGAAGAATATTAAAACATTACTGTTAAACTATAGTCCATGGTCTGCATTAGGTGTATTTTCCCATATACCACTCTATATTAATACCTTGTAATAATGGCATATTTTTCTTATAGTTCATGAAAGAATAGTCTAATATTTGTACTATTACCCATGGTCATCATCCACAACAGGGTACGCTGTGTTAAACACTCACATGTATTATCCTCTAGCTTTCCTTCTAGTGGCACACAATACGCTAAACTGCCTTTTTCAACTATCTTCACAACATTCCAGCACTGTTAATTATACCCACAATAATTTGTTACCATCAGCTCTAACCATTTCCAAACATTTATAATCAACCTAATTAGAAATTCTGTACAGATTAAGCATAAGTTCCCTTTTCTATAGCCTCATTCTCTCTCCTGGCAACCGTTATTCTAAATTCTAACTCCATGACTTTGATTATTATAATTAGTTCATATTAGTGAGATCATGCAATATCTGTCCTTTTGTGTCTGGCTTATTTCACTCAACCTAATGTCCTCAAGGTTCATCCATATCATTGCATGGATGAAGACTGCATTTCTTTGTACAGCTTAATAATATTCCATCATATGTATATACCACATTTTGTTTATCCATACATCAGTTGATGGACACTTATGTTGCTTCCATCTTTTGGCAATTGTGAGTAATTTTGCTTTGAAAATCAGTGTGTAGATGTCTGTTTATGTCCTTACTTTCATTTCTTCTGGTTATATACCTAGTAGCAGGATTGCCAGATCATATGGCAACTCTATACTTAACTTACTGAGGAACCAGCAAACTATCTTCCACAGTGGCTGCACCATTCTACATTCCAACCAACAGGGAATGACTGATAATATTTCTCCATATCGTCTCCAACAGTTGTAGTCTTCTGTTTTTAATAGTGGCCAGTTTAGTAGGTGTGAAGTGATATCTCATTGTAGTATTGATTTGCATTTCCCTAATAGCTAGTGAAGCTGAATATCTTTTTATGTGCTTTTTTAAAAAAGACATCTTAATTTATTTATAAATTTTACAGCACAATCTTTTTCTAATAAGAATACCAACATATGTAGTCTCAGACAAATCTAAGTATAAGAAATAGAAAATCACTTATATTTCTCATTTCTCAAATAAGAAAGAGTTCATAAACTGAGATAAGTCAGTAATAGTGTCATAAAAAATTCCAAATGGTAACCAAAGATATATATATCTTGACAAGCATTTAGGCAATATTGATTTCCTTACTTCCTCAAAAACAGATGCTTTGTAGGATTTCCATACATATATAGTTAATATTGGAAATGTGTTTAATGATTATAGATATTAAATATTATTTAATTAAAACATTATAATTTAATAAAGTACAAGTAATTCTGTTTACCGTCTCCATAATTTCAGTGTTTTTTTATTTAATAGAATTTTATATTATAAAATTAAAAGAGAAATTTATATACACTAGCCTTTTAGAATAATATATTTACTGGCTTGGTCTTTCCTCAGTGAAGGACACATTTATAGTATCAGGAACTGCCTATGTAGAATGAATAGACAAAAATCTAATGTGATATACATTTAACAAATGAGAAAAGCCTCCATGGATGCTCATAGGAATAAAAGACCCTGATCAAAGTTTAGTCTACTGTGTTACCTGAGATTTCACTTAGAATTATAACCATGAGCTTTTTAACAATTTGTATTTCCTCTTTGGAAAAATGTTTATTTAGTGGTTTGGCTCTGACACCCAGTTTGTCAGAGAAAAGCACCTATGAGGCAGAGGACTTTACCAACTATGAGCAGAAACTACAGCAGTGGAATATGGAAGGGTAGCAGTTGATTCAGAGGAAACAAGAGCAGAGAAAGCAAAACAGGAGCATCAGGCTTGGACAACAGTGAAGGCATCTGCCTAATGTGATCACACAGGGTCCCAGCCCCTCTGACGAGAACTTCATAGACCCCCTCACATGATTCAGCAGGGATTGTGACAGCAGCCTCAACTTCCTTCTCTGCCTTCTTTTCTTAAAATAGGCCATGTGTGGTTTAACAGCCATTATGTTCTACCTAGCAAGGCACTTATGGGCGATGAGGGTACAACACACCTGAGGAGAGGAGCCAACGTTCTTATATTTGCAGGACTTTGAAGCTGAGAGCAACAGGTTTGTTTTTCACAGGGCTTTGTAAAGTGTTTTCAAGGGCTTCACATTACACCTGAGGACTGTGGCTTCTGGAGCTCCTTAGTAGCTGTCATTAGGGATTAAGTGTCTGAAGGGAAACTATCCCAGAGACTGCCTACCCAGATGACAAGAAAGTTAGGGGGACCATAAAAGTGGCAAGTGATCAGAGTAGAGCATGAACTAAGTACCTTAGAAGCAGCTTGTGAGGATTATGGGGGAGTTTCTGAGAGTCAGGGATCAAATTTGGGTGCTGAAAGTTCCTAAAACCTAGTGATGGTGGTGGGGGCAGCTTCATGGCTGAAGAGTCAGAACCCCAGCACAGACTTATGAATGATCTCCTTATCCATTGTCCAGACAACTCAGGCCACAATGAACTGCACATTCTGAAACCTTGTGTCTCTAGTATTCTATCTGGGGCAAACACACATTTTCACTTTCTCATTTCCACTGTGCTCCACCCCTTCGATACCTGAACCTAGGCTACATGCAATTCAGTGCAAGAATAAATGCAAGACCATAAACCTGCTTGATTTCAAATTTCAGGAACAAAATGGGACATTTTAGAATGCAAGGCTTTTGAGAAGAAAATTAACCTGAGCTATGAAGCATCATTGGCTTGGATTCTCTGTGATGTGGTGTGAATTTTTTTTTTTTCATTGTCTCAGCTCTTTCATCAAGTAGATGAAATGAGCCTTTTGGGTACACACACATATATCTTAAAATTGTGAACTGAAATTTAAGTTAGGGGAGTTGGAGAAAATGAGAGGAATGATGGGGCAGGTAATGAATAGGAGACATAAATAATTGTAAAGCCAACAGGTTACAGAAACTTCCTTGTTGAAGTGTCTCTTCTGTGAATAGGGGAAGGCAGAAGCTTTTACTTACTATGTAATTTTGCCTTTAAGTACAGTGGTGTAATTTATTTCTGAATTGGGATCTTCTTCAAGAACCTGTGTAAAGAAGTGTACTGGGATTTTAAAAAAATCAGTTGACCAGAAGTGTGAGAGTCTATTTCTTACTTCTCAACTCTATTCAATATATATAAATTCAATATATTTAACTTTTTGCCAGTACCATGCTGTTTTGACCACTGTAGCTTTGTAATATGCTTTAAAATGAGGACATGCAAGTTCTTCAACTTTGTTTTTCCTTTTCAAGATGTGTTTGGCTATTTTGTAGCCCTTACTCTTCCAAATATATTTAGTGATTGGCCTTTCCATTTCTTCAAAGTAGGCTGTTGGAATTTCTAATGAGATTACAGTGAATCTGTAAGAAATTTCCTTTGAATTGATGTCTGACCAATATTAACTCTCCCAGACCATGAATATGGAATGACCTTCCATTTATTTTGATGTTCTTTGAATTCTTTTAGCAATGTTTTCTTAGATTTCTGTTTACAGGTCTTTTACATCTTTGGTTAAATTTATTCCTAATATTTGATTCTTATACGTGCTATTATAAATAGAATTTTTTCTTGGTTTCCTCCTCAGATTGCTCATTACTAGTTTATAGAAGCACTACTGATTTTTTATTTTATTTTATTTTTTATTTTTTGACTTACTGGGGCTGGGGATTGAATCCAGAACCTCATATGTGGGAAGCTGGAGTGCAATCACTGAGCCACACTGGCTTCCCTGAGTTGTTTGTTTGTTTCTTTGTTTGTTTGCTTTTTGTTTGTCTTTAATTTTAGGAAGCACTGGGGACAGAACCCAGTACCTTCCATGTGGGAAGTCGGTGCTCAACAGCTTTAGCCACGCCCATTCCCCTAATTTTTGCATGTTGATCTTGTACCGTACCAATTTGCTAATTCATTTATTAGCTTTAATAGCTTTGTTGTAGATTTTTTGGAACTTTCTATATATAGAATCATGCCATTTACAAATAATGAAAGTGTTACTTCTCCCTTTCCAATTTGATTGCCGTTTATTTCTTTTTCTTGCCTAACTTCTCTAAAGGGAACTTCTAGCACAATGTTGAATAACAGTGGTGACAGTAAGCATCCTTTTCTTGTTCCAGATCTTACAGGGAAATCTTTTAAACTTTCATTATTGCGTATGATGTTTTAATATATGTTCTTAATCATGATGAGGAAGTTTCCTTCTATTACTATCTTTTAAAGTGTTGTTATTAAGAAATCAAGAAAGGATGCTGGAGTTTGTCAAATGTATTTTCTGCATCAATTGAGATTGTCATGTATTTTTTCCCATTTGATTTATTAGTGTGGTATATTTAATTAAGTGATATTCTATTGTCGAAACACCCTTGCATACCTGGGATAAAACCGAATTTATCATGGAATAAAATATTTTTTTTTAATTTATCAAAGTATATCATTTATACATGAACATATATAAAAAATAAGCATAGAGTAAAAGTTGTGAACTTACAAAACAAACATGCATATCATCATACAGGATTCACAAACATCACCCTACTGCCAACACCTTGCATTGTTGTGAAACATTTGTTGCAAACTATGAAAAAGCATCATCAAAATATTGCTACTAACTATAGCCCAAATCTTATAAATGGTATATTTTCCCCAACCCACCTGATTATTTTTTTTGTATACTTTAAAAATATTTTTAAAAGTTAATTTTATTACATAAATGTTGCATAAAAATATAGGGGATTCCCATATGCCCCACTCCATACCTCTCCCACACTTTCCCACATTAACAACATCCTTCACTAGTGTGGTGTATTTGTTAAAATTGATGAACACATATTAGAGCATTGCCACTAAGTGTGGATTATAGTTTGTGTTTGATGTGAAATTATTTTGTTGGGATTTTTCATTTATATTGATTAAACACATTTTCTGTAATTTTATTTTCTTGTACAATCATTATCTGGCTTTGGTAATTGAGTGATGTTGACTTCATGGCAAGAGTTATGTATTGTTCCCTCCTTTTCAATTTTTTGGAAGAGTTTTAGAAGGATTGGATTTTATTCTTCTTGGAATGATTAGTAGAACTGCCCTGTGAAGCCATTTGGTCCTGGGTTTGTTGTTGTTGTTTGGGGGAAGTATTTCATGATCTGATTCAATCTATTTAGTTTGTTTTTTTAACATTTATTTATTTACTTTTTTTAATTCCCCCTCCCCCAGATAGTTCTCTCATCTGTATGCTCATGGTTTGCTCAAATTCTCCAGGAGACAACAGCAACTGGACCTGGGAAATCCCACATTGGAGGTGAGTGTCCAATGGCCTGAGCCACATCAACTCACCACGGGCTGCAGCATATGGTGGTTTGCCACATCTGCTCCTTGCGATCATGAGGCATCTGCTCATTGTAAACTACATCAGGAGTTTATAGAAATGTTACTGATTTTTGCATATTAACCTTGTATCCTGCCACTTTGCTGAACACATTTATTAATGCTAGTAGCTTTGTTTTGGATTTATCAAGATTTTCTAGATATAGGATCATGTCATCAGCAAATAGTGAAAGTTTTACTTTTTCTTGACCTATTTGGGTGCCTTTTATTTCTTTGTCTATCCTAATTGCTCTAGCTAGAATCTCAAGCACAATATTGAATAACAAAGATGACAGCAGGAATGCTTGTCTTTTTCCTGATCTCAGTGATTAAGCTTTCAGTCTTGCACCATTGAGTAATATCTTAGCTGTAGATTTATCATATATGCACTTCACCATATTGAGGAAGCTTGTTTCTATTCCTATCTTTTGGAGTGTTTTTTTTTTTTTTAACAGTGAGTGTTGTAGTTTGTCAAGTGCCCTTTCAGCATCAATTAAGAGGATCATGTGATTTTTCTTCTTCAATTTACTAATGTGGCTTATCACACTAGTTAATTTTCTTGTGTTGAACCAAACTTGCATATGTGGGATAAAACCCACTTGATCATGGTGTTTAATTCTTTTAATGTGCTTTTGGATTCTGTTTGCAAGTATGTTGTTGGGAATTTTTGCATCAAATTCATTAGAGATATTGGTGTATAGGTTTCTTTTTTTGTAGTATCTATCTGGTTTTGATATTAGGGTGATGTTGGCTTCATAGAATGAGTTTGGTAGCATTCCTTCTTTTTCAAGATTTTGGAAGAGCTTAAGCAAAATCAGTAATAGTTCATCATTGAATGATTGGTAGAATTCATTTGTGAAGCTGAAGCCATCTGGTCTCGGGCATTTCATCTTTGGGAGGTTTTTGATGACTGTTTCAATCTCTTCATTTGTGATTGGTTTGTTGAGGTCTTCGTTTCTTCTAAAGTCAGTGTAGGTGGTTCAAGTTTTTCCAGTAATTTGTCCATCTCTTCTACATTTTCTGGTTTATTGGTACACAGTTGTTCATAATATCCACTTATGACCTCTCTTATTACTATGAGGCCAGTGGTAATGTCCCCTCTCTCATTTCTTATTTTATTTATTTGTGTTTTCTCTCTTTTTTCTTTTCAGTCTAGCTAAGGGTATAAGGGAATGTCTATTATGTTGATCTTCTCAAAGAACCAACTTTTGGTTTTGTTTATTCTCTCTATTGTCTTTTTGTTCTTGAATTCATTTATTTCTGCTCTGATCTTTACAATTCCTTTCGTTTGGCTTAGTTTGGGATTGGTTTTCTGTTCTTTTTCTATTTCTTCCAGGTGTATGGTTAGATTATCAATTTTAGCTCTTTCTTCTTTTTAAACTTAAGCATAGAGGGCTATAAATTTTCCTCTCAGCATAGCCTTTGTGGTGTCCCATAGGTTTTGAAATGTTGTGCATCATTTTAATTCATCTCAAGATATTTGCTGAATTCTCCTGCAATTTCTTCTTTGGTCTACTGATTGTTTAAGAGTGTGTTGTCTAATCTCCATATATTTATGAATTTTCCATTTCCTGTCCATTATTAATTCCCACTTTCATCTGTTATGATCAGAGAAAGTGTTTTGTATAATTTCAATCATTTTAAATTTATTGAGACTTGTCTATATAAAGTCTATATTGGAGAAGGATCCATGAGCCCTTGAAAAGAATGTTTATCTTACTGTTTTGGGGTGCAATGCTATATAGATGTCTATTAGGTCTAGTTCTTTTATCATATTATTCAAGTTCTCTGTTTCTTTATTTATCCTCTGTCCAAATGTTCTATGCAATACTGACAGTGATGTATTTAAGTCTCCAACAACTATTGTAGAGACATCTATTTCTTCCTTCAGCTTTGCTGGTATGTGTCTCTTGTATCTTGGGGCACTCAGGTTAGGTGCATAACTATTTAGTATAGCTATTTTTTCTTGGTGAATTGTCCCTTTTATTAATATATAATGACCTGCTTCATCCCTTATAACCATTTTTCATTTAAAATCTATTTTTTTCTGATATTAGTATCACTACACTAGCTCTTTTTTGGTTACTATTTGTATGGAATATCTGTTTTCCAACCCTTCACTTTTAACCTGGTAGTGTCCTTACATCTGAGGTGAGTCTCTTGTAGACAACTTATAGATGGCTCATCTTTCTAAATCCATTCTATCAGTCTGTGTCTTTCAATTGGGTAGTTCAATCCATTAACATTCAATGTTATAACTGTAAATGCATTACTTACTTTGTAGATTTTTACTTTTGGATTTCTGTTGTCATATCATACTATAGTCTATCTTTTTACCCTTTCTAATATTCTTCATTTCTACACTCTTCTCCAAGTCTCTTGCCCTTGCTTTTTTTCCTTTCAGGATACAGCACATCCTTTAGCATCTTTTGTAATTCTTTGATAACATATTCTGTCAGTTTTTGTTTGTCTGTGAAGATTTGGTATTCCCCTTCATTTTGAAGGACAACTTTGCCAGCTACTGAATTTGCAGCTGGCAGTTTTTCTCTTTCAATGGCTTAAATACATCTTACCACTTCTTTCTTTCTTCCATGGTTTCTGATGAGAGGTTATCACTTAATCTTATTGAGTTTCCCTTGTTTGATGCTTTGCTTTTCACTTGCTTCTTCCAAAATCTTTTAATCTGCACTATTTGTCGTTCTGAATAGTAGGTGTCTCAGGATAGGTCTGTGTGTGTTTATTCTCTTTGGGGTGCATTGTTCTTCTTAGCTATTGATATTTATTTATTTCATAAGGGTAGGGAAGTTTTCAGTCATTATTCACTCAAATATTCTTTCTGCCCCTTTTCCATTTTCTTCTCCTTCTGGGGCTCCAATAATGCATATGTTTTTGTCTTTCATGTTGTCATTCAATTCCTTGAGACCCTGTTCCATTTTTTCCATTCTTTTCTCTTTCTGTTCTCCTGTCTTTTTCAGTTCAGATGTTCTGTCTTCAAAATCTCTAATTCTCTCTTCAAGCAGTTCAAACCTGCTGTTATGTGTCTCTAATATATTTTTAATCTCGGCCATTGTTTCTTTCATTCCCATAAGGTCAGTTACTTTTCTTTCAGACTTTTAGATTGTTCTTTATGCTCATCCAGTGTCTTCTTAATATCATTTATCTGCTTAATCATATTCTCTTTCCATTAGTTTGCTGTTTTGACTTCTACAACTCTCTGTTCCTCAACCTCCTTGGAGTTATAAATCACTGTCCTGGTCTGCTGACACACAAAGCAGGTCCCTCCGGCAGCCTTTGGCTCCTTCTCCATTCTTTTTGTGAGAGATGAGCTTTTTCTGCCTAATCTGACACCATGTTCCCACAATTCCAAAACAATTCATTTTTAAATGCTGATCTTGTAGCCTGCAGCTTTGCTGAATTTATTTGTACTACTATTTTTCTTGTGAATTCTTTTGGAATTTCTATTTAATAAAAGATCATAGAATCTGTAAATGGAGATTGTTGTACTACTTTCCTTCAAATTTGGATACCATTAGTTTCATTTTGTCAAATTTCTCTGACAAGGACACCCAGTACAATATTGAGCAGCAGAGGTGAAAACAGGCATACATGTACTGTACTGGAAGTCAGGGAGGGAGAATGCTTTTAGTCTTTAACCATTGAGTACAATGGCAACTAAAGATTTCTCCATATTTATTAATTACCATATTGAAGAAGTTACTGTCTATTGCTATTTTTTGTGTTTTAATCATAAAAATATGTTGGATTTTGTCAAATGTCTTTTCTGCATACACCCAAATGATCATGTGAAGTTTATACTTCATTCTGTTATTGTGTTCTATTACACTGATTTATTTTCTTAAGTGGGAGTTCAGTTGAATTCCTGGATAAATAAGGATTGGTTATTTTGTACAATTCCCTTAATAAGTTGTTGTGTTGATTTGCTTGTGTTTTACTGAGGATTTTTTCATTTATATTCATAATGGATATCAGTCAGTAGATTTAGTTTCTTGTCATGTACTTATCTGGCTTTGGTATTAGGATAACATTGGCTTCATAAAATGAGGTAGGAAGTTTCACTTGTCAATATTTTTTTTTAAAGTTTGTGAAGAATTGACGTTAATCTGAAATAAATGTATAATTCACCACTAATACACATGGCTCTAGATTTTTCTTTCTTGGGAGGATTGTTATTACAGATATAATCTCCTTACTTTTCATTGGTCTTCAAAGATCTTCTATATCAACTTGAGTCAGATCATGTAAGTTGATGTTTCTAAACATTTTGTCCATTTCCTCTAGATTATTTTATTTGTGGGTATATTCATAATATTGACTTATAAGTCTTTTAATTTCAGCAAGATAAATAATAATTCCCCTTTCATTTTTTCTTTTAGCTATTTGCATCTTGTGTCTTTTTCTTTTGTCAGTCTACATAAAATTTTGTCAATTTTATTGTTCTTTTCAGAGAAGCCACTTTTGATTACATTCATTCTCTCAATTGTTTTTCATTGTCGATTTCATTTATATCTGCTGAAAATCTTTATTAGGTCTTACCTTCTAATAATTTTAGGTTTAGTTTGCTCTTCTTTTTTTCCTAATTCCTCCAGATATGATGTTAGTTTATTGATATGAAATATCTCTTCTTTTGTAATATAGGCAATCATTAGTAATAAAAACCCCTCTGTGTACTGCCATTGCTTCATTCCATAAATTTTCACATGTTGTGTTTTTGTTGCAATTCATCTCAATATATGTCTTATTTTCCCTTATGATTTCTTCTTTGACACATTGGATGTTTAAACTTCCACATATTTGTGAATTTTCCAATTTGTCTTCTGTTATTGATTCCTGTCTATATTCCATTGTGGTTGGAGAAGACGCTTTGTATAATTTCAATATTTTTAAATTTCTTGAGAAATATGTTTATACCTAACATGTGGACTACCCTTGGGAATGATTAACATGCCCTCAATTATAACGTGTGTTCTGCTGTTGTTGGGTGACATGTTCTATATTTGACTGTTCATTCTGGTTCATTTATACTATAGTTCCAATCATCTCTTTCCTTGTTGATCTTACACATTCTATCCTGTATTAAAGTGGTATATTGAAGACTCTAATATGTGTTGTACAGCTAAGTCTTTCTCACTTCAAATATTTAATATATGTATATTATATTTTGGTACTACGCTCTTCCATGCCTACATATTTGTAATTGTTTTATGATCTTGGTTGTATGACCCTTTTATTAAAATATACCGTGCTTCTTTGTCTCCTAACAATTTTTAACATAAAATCTATTCTGTCTTATATTAGTATAGTCATCTCAGATCTCTCTTTGGTACTATATGCATGGAATAAAATTTTTGATCCTTTCACTTTCATGCTGTGTTTGTGTATTTGTATAGATGTGAGGTTTCTTGTAATATATAGTTGGATCATAGTTTTGCATCTGTTCTGTCAATTTGTTTCTTTTATTTGTACAGTTTCTTCATTTACATCAAGGTAATTACTAAAAAGGCAAGGTTTATTTTGCCATTTGTCCTTTGTTTCTTGTATGTGTTTGTGATAGTTTGAATTTTCTGTATCCCAGAAAAATATTATGTTCTTAAACTAACCCATTCCTGTGGGCGTGGGGCCCTTTGCGCTCTATTCATCTATGAGGTCTTTGATTACTTGATAGGATTGATTTGGGGGTTTGGATTAGATAATATCAGTGAGGACGGAGTCATCTTGGGACTCTGTCTACTTGCTGGGTCTGATATAAATTAAAATACAGAGAGACACAGAAGAAAAGTGAGTTCTGCCATGTAAGAGACGACTCAAGGATTGCTAGAAGCCAAAACTCTAAAACGAAGCTCCCAAGAGTCTAAGCCCATGGATAAGGTCAATGCTGAAGGAACAAACCTTAGGCTGGTTGCCCACAGCTAAGCTCTGGGAAATGATAGATTTTGTAGGGGAAGGAAGGGACCTCAGCAGAGATTGGTGGCCATGTTGCTTCACCACATGTCAGGACCACTGGCTTATCAGTAGCTGAATTTGGTAAGAAAGCATTTCTGATGATGCCCTGATTTAGGCCTACCATAGCCTGGGAACTGTACTTTTTACCCAAAATGGAATTCTCATTATAAAAGCCAACCCATTTCCCGTATTTAGGATGGGAAGCTCAGTGGTAAATGAAGACAATGTTATAGCTTGTTGCTACCTCATTTCCCCACTGCCCCTTCTTTTGTGTATAGTTGATCATTTGTGGTAAAAACAGGTTGATATCTTCTCATTTCCTTTACTCTTTTTATTTTAGATGATTTATTTTTGGTTTACCATCAAGTTTATTTTTAACATCCTAAACCTATAACAAACTAGTTTCAAATGATACTATTTTATCTTCAAAAATATAAAAATTCAGTTTCTATATCCCTCTGTTCCCCATCTTTAAGATGTTCTTGCCATACTTTACCTCCCTCTCTCTATATATACACATTTTTAAACTTATTATTTCAATGATACAGGTTACTCAATAAACACAAGATAATAGCTACAATAATGGTAAACCTGCCTTGGTCAGTGGTTACAGTCCCCACTCCCAACCTCTCATTTTTCTAAATTTCTTAAACTCGAAGGGTTTGGCATGATGTCTGTTCTGAATGCTTCAAGCATAGAA
>JAQZBX010008851.1:0-40789 GCA_029593785.1 Cabassous unicinctus | reverse complement strand
AAGCAAAGAACTCACTGCATTAAGAGAGTGTTAAGGAAAAGCTGTGTTTTCAAGGTGATTGCAATTGAAAACACATGCATAGCAGTGTAGAAAAAAGAATCTGTCTTTGATTTCAAAAGTGAGGAACTGGCAGCTTTGGCAGAGTAAAAGAAGTGTTTTGACACTGGTTGTAAGTTAAAAAAGGGCATAGCTGCCAATATAATGACTATATAGCTTAGTTTTGAAAACTGAAGAAACCAGTGCTTTGGCACAGAATTAGGTAAAAAGTAGTCTTTTCACATTCATAATGATTGAAAGCAAGCACAAAGCATCCAAGAAAATAAATAGCTTACTTAAATTTCGAAGTTGAATTAACTGCTGCTTTCACAGTGTGTTAGGTAAAACCCGAGTTTTGAAGATGAATTTAAGTGAAAACACAGGTCTAGCAGCAAATGAAAGATATAACTTATTTGGTTTTGTAAAGGGAAGGAAACACTGCATTGGATTACCCTTAGGTAAAGACTGTGTGTTCTCATGTGAGTGAAATCAAGGGCATAGCAACCAAACAAACAAGAATCTTACTTAGCTTTCAAACTTGAACGAACTACTGCATTCACAAAGAGTTAGGTGAAACCAGTGCCTTGAAATTGATTTAAAGTGAAAACACTTGTGAATCACCCAATGAAACAAGTTCCTTTTTAGTTTTCTGAATTAAAGAACTCCCTGCATTCAACCAGCGTTCAGGAAAAGCAGTGTTTTCAAGTTGTTTGAAATTGAAAACACATGCTTAGCAGTGTAAGAATCAAGAAACTTACTTAGGTTTCAAATTGACTAACCGGCTACTTTGGCAGAGTAAAAGTAGTGGTTGGTCATTCATTGTAAGTGATAACAAGTCAATAGCTGCCAATGAAAGGAGTATATTGCTTTGTTTTGAAAACTGAAGAAACAAGTGTTTTGGCATAGTATTAGGTAAAAGCAGTGTTTTTACCTTGATAATGAATGACATCAAGGACATAGCAGCCAAACAAACAAGAATCTTACTTACCTTTCACACTTGAAGTAACTTCTGCATTCACAGAGAGTTAGGTGAAACCAGTGGTTTGAAATTGATTTCAAGTTAATACACATGCAAATCATCCAATGAAATAAATTTCCTTTCTTTGTTTCCTGAAGCAAAGAACTCCCTGCATTCAACCAGAGTTCAGGAAAAGCAGTGGTTTCAAGTTGATTGTAATTGAAACCACAAACGCAGTGTAAGAAACAAGAATCTTATTTAGGTTTCAAAGGTGAGGAATTGGCAACTTTGGCAGAGTAAAAGCAGTGGTTGTTCATTCGTTGTAAGTGATAACAAGTGAATTGCTCTCAATGTAAAGAGTATATTGCTTAGCTTTGAAAAGTGAAGAAATCAGTGTTATGTCATACCATTAAAGGCAGTGTTTTTACATTGATAACGAGTGAAAGCAAGCACACAGCAGCCAAACAAACAACTATCTTACTTAACTTTCAAAGTTGAATTAACTGCTGCATTCACAGCCTGTTACAGGAAACCAGTGTTTTGAAGATGAATTTAAGTGACAACACAGGCATAGCATAAAATAAAACACAAATCTTATTTAGTTATGTAAAGTGAAGCAACCACTATATTGACTTAGCCTTAGGTAAACACTGTGTCTTGACATGTGAGTGAAAGCATGGGCATAGCAACCAAACAAATAAGAATCTTACTTAGCTTTCAAACTTGAAGTTACTACTGCATTCACAGAGAGTTAGGTGAACTAGTGCCTTGAAATTGATTTTAAGTGAGTACACATGCGAATCAGCCAATGAAAAAAGTTTCCTTTTTGGTTTTCTGAAGCAAAGAACTCCCTGAATTCACCCAGCTTTCAGGAAAAGCAGTGTTGTCAAGTTGATTGTAACTGAAAACACATGTATACCATGGTAAGAGACAGGAATCATACTTAGGTTTCAAATTGAAGAACCAGGAGTTTTGGCAAAACAAATGTTGTGGTTGCTCATTCATTGTAAATGATAAAAAGTGAATAGCTGCCAATGTAAGGAGTTTATTGGTTAGTTTTTAAAGCTGAAGAATTCAGTGTTTTGGAATAGAATTAGGTAAAACCAGTGTTCTTACATTGATAATGAGAGAAACCAAGTGCACAGCAGCCAAACAAATAAGTATCTTATTTAAGTTTCAAAGCTGGAATAACTGCTGCATTCACACCGTGTTAGTTGAAACCAGTGTTTTGAACATGAATTTAAATGAAAACACAGGCATTGCATCAAATAAAACACATATCTTATTTAATTTGGTTAAGTGTAGAAACCACTGCATTGGCTTATCCTTAGGTAAAAGTTGCATGTTGACATGTGAGAGAAAGCAAGGGCAGAGCAGCCCAACACACAAGAATTTTACTTACGTTTCAAAGTTGAAGTAACTACTGGATTCACAGAGAGTTAGGTGAAACCGGTGTATTGAATTTGATTGGAAATGAATACACATGCAAATCAGCCAATGAAACAAGTTCCTTTTTGGTTTTCTAAAGAAAAGAACTCAATGCATTCAGCCAACATTAGGGAAAAGCAGTGTTTTCAAGTTGGTTTTAATTGAAAACACATGTATACCATTGTAAGAAACAAGAATCTTACTTAGATTTCCAAAGTGAGGAACCGGCACCTTTGGCAGAGTAAAAGCAGTGTTTTGATATTCATTGAAAGTGAATACAACTGCATAGGTGCCAATGTAATGAGTATATTGTTAGTTTTGAAAACTGAAGGAACAAGTGTTTTGGCAAAGTATTAGGTAAAAGCAGTGGTTTTACAATGATAATGAGTGAAAGCAACATGTTGACATGTGAATGAAAGCAAGGACCTAGCAGTCAAACAAATAAGAATCTTACTTACCTTTCAAACTTGAAGTCACTACTGCATTCAAGGAGAGTAAGTGGAACCAGTGCCTTGAAATTGATTTTACTTGAATCCACATGTGAATCAGCCAATGAAACATGATTCCTTTTTGGCTTTCTGAAGCAAATAACTCCCTGCATTCAACAAGTGTTCAGGAAAAGCAGTTTTCAAGTTGATTGTAATTGAAAACACATATATAACATTGTAAGAAACAAGAATCTTACTTAGATTTCCAAAGTGAGGAACTGGTGGCTTTGGCATAGTAAAAGCAGTGTTTTGACAGTCATTGTAAGTGAAAATAGGTGCATAGCTGCCAAAGTAAGGAGTATATTGCTTACTTTTGAAAACTGAAGATACCAGGTTTTTGGCAGAGCAGTACGTAAAATCAGTGTTTTTACATTGACAATGAGAGAAGGCAGGTGCACAGGAGACAAACAAGTGTCTTACTTAACTTTCAAAGTTGAATGAACTGCTGCATTCACAGTCTGTTACAGGAAACAAGTGTTTTGAACATGAATTTAAATGAAAACACGGTCATAGTATCAAATAAAACACAAATCTTATTTAGTTTTGTAAAGTGAAGAAACGACTGCATTGGCTTAGCTTTAGGTAAACACTATGTGTTGACATGTGAGTGAAAGCAAGGGCATAGCAGCCAAACAAACAAGAATCTTTCTTACCTTTCTTTATTGAAGTAACTACTGCATTCACAGAGAGTTAGGTGAATCCAGTGTCTTGAGATTGATTGTAAATATATACACATGCAAATCAGCCAATGAAACAAGTTTCTTTTCTGGTTTTCTAAAGCAAAGAACTCAATGCATTCGGCCAATATTAGGGAAAAGCAGTATTTTCAAGTTGAAACAAGAAACAATAATCTTACCTAGATTTCCAAAGTGAGGAACCGTCAGTTTTGGCAGAGTAAAAGCAGTGTTTTGGCATTCATTGTCAGTGAAAACATGTGCATAGCTGCCACTATACTGAGTATATTTCTTAGTTTTGAAAACAGAAGAAACCAGTGTTTTGGCATAGTATTAGGCAAAAGCAGTCTTTTTTCAAATGAGAATGAGTGAAACTAAGCACATAAGAGCCAGACAAACAAGAATCTTACTTACCTTTCAACCTTGAAATAACTTCTGCATTCAGAGAGAGTTAGGTGAAACCAGTGTCTTGAGGTTGATTGTAAATGAATACACATGGAAATCATCCAATGAAACAAGTTTCTTGTTTTGTTTTCTAAACAAAGTACTCAATGCATGCAGCCAACGTTAAGGAAAAGCAGTGTTTTCAAGTGGATTGTAATTGTAAACACATGTATACCATTGTAAGAAACAAGAATTTTACTTGGATTTCAAAAGTGAGGAAACAGCAGGTTTTGCAAAGTAAAAGCATTGTTTTGACATTCATTCATTGTAAGGAAAAACAAGTGCATAGCTGCCAATGTAAGGAGTATATTGTTTAGTTTTAAAAACTGAAGAAACCAGTGTTTTGGCAAAGAAGTAGGTAAAAGCAGTGTTTTGATATTCATGGCATATTAAAAGCAGTGTTTTGACATTCATGATAAGTGAAAACAAGAACATAGCTGCCAATATAATGAGTATACTGCTTAGTTTTGAAAACAGAAGAAACCAGTGTTATGGCATAGTATTACATTGAGAATGAGTGAGAGCAAGCGCATACAAGACCAACAAACAAATATCTTACCTAACTTTCAAAGTTGAATTAACTGGTGCATTCACAGCCTGTGAAGGGAAACCAGTGATGTGAAGATGAATTTAAGGGAAAACACAGGAATAGCAGCAAATAAAAGACAAATCTTGTTTAGGATTGTAAAAATGAAGGAGTCAGTGCATTGGCTTAGCATTAGGTAAAATCCATGTGTTAACACATGAGTGAAAGCAAGGACATAACAGCAAAACAAACAAGAATCTTACTTACCTTTAAAACTTGAAGTAACTGCTACATTCACAGAGTGTTAGGTGAAACCAGTGCCTTGAAATTTATTTTAATTGAATACACATGCGAATCAGCCAATGAAACAAGTTTCCTTTTTAGTTTTCTAAAGCAAAGTACTCCATGCCTTCAACCAGCTTTCAGGAAAAGCAGTGTTATCAAGTTGATTGTATTTGAATACACATGCATAGCATTGTAAGAAACAAGAATCTTACTTAGATTACCAAAGTGAGGAAATGGCCGCTCTGGCATAGTAAAAGCACTGTCTTGACATTCATTGTAAGTGAATACACGTGCATAGCTCCCAAAGTATTGAGTTTATTGCTTAGTTTTGAAAACTTAAGAAACCAGTGTTTTGTCGTAGTACTAGGTAAAAGCAGTGTTTTTACATTGATAATGAGTGAAAGCAAGTGCATAGCAGCAAAACAAACAAGTAACTTATGTAACTTTCAAAGTCGAATTATCTGTTGCCTTCACAGCCTGTTACGGGAAACCCGTGTTTTGAAGATGAATATAAGTGAAAACAGACGAATAGCAGCAAATTAAGACAAATCTTATTTAGTTTTGAAAAGTGAAGAAACCACTGCCTTGGCTTGGCCTTAGGCAGAAGGTGTGTGTTGACATGGGTGTGAAAGCAAGGGCATAACTGCCAAACAAACAAGAATCATATCTACCTTTCAAACTTGAAGTAACTACTGAATTCACAGAGAGATAGGTTAAGCCAGTTCTCTAATTTGTTTGTAAATGAATACACATGCCAATCAGCCAATGAAACAAGAGTTTTTATTGGTTTTCTAAAGCAAAGAACTCAAGGCATTCACCCAAAGTTAGGGAAAAGAGTGTTTTCAATTTGATAGTAATTGAAAACACATGTATAGCATTGTACGAAACAAGAATCTTACTTTGGTTTCGAAAGTGAGGAATAAACAGCTTTGGCTTAGTAAAAACAGTGTTTTCCCATTCTTTGTAAGTGAAAACAAGTGCATATCTCCCAATGTAATGAGTATATTGCTTAGTTTTGAAAACTGAATTTCAGTGTTTTGGCATAGCCTTAGGAAAAAGCAGTGTTATTACATTGACAATGCATTAAAGAAGCTCATAGCAGCCAAACAAACAAATATCTTACTCAACTTTCAAACTTGAAGTAACTACTGCATTCACTGCCTGTTATGGGAAATGAGTGTTTTGAAGATGAATTTAAGTGAAAACACAGGCATAGCAGCAATTAAAAGACAAATCTTCTTTAGTTTTTTAAA
Organism: Cabassous unicinctus; assembly: GCA_029593785.1. Taxonomy (NCBI): domain Eukaryota; kingdom Metazoa; phylum Chordata; class Mammalia; order Cingulata; family Chlamyphoridae; genus Cabassous; species Cabassous unicinctus. Next base: position 34,697 of record JAQZBX010008851.1, on the reverse strand, counting down.
GTGAAAGAACCACTTCATTGGCTTAGCCTTAGGCAAAAGTTGTGTGTTGACAAGTGGGTGAAAGCAAGGGCATAGCACCCAAACAAACAAATATCCTATTACCTTTCCCACTTGAAATAACTACTGCATTCACAGAGAGATAGGTGAAACCTGTGTCTTGAAATTGTTTGTAAATGAATACACATGCAAATCAGCCAATGAAACAAGTTTCTTTTTTGGTTTTCTAAAGCAAAGATATCAATGCAATCAGCCAAGGATAGGGAAAAGCAGTGTTTTCAAGTTGATTGTTACAGAAAACACATGTATAGCATTGTAAGAAACAATAATCTAACTAAGATTTGAAAAATGAGGAACCGGCAGATTTGGCATAGTAAAAGCAGTGTTTTGCCATTCAGTGTAAGTGAAAACAAGTGCATAGCTCCAAATGTAATGAGTATATTTCTTAGTTTTCAAAACTGAAGAATCCAGTGTTTTGGCATAGTATTAGGTAAAATCAGTGCTTTTACATTGATAATGAGTGAAAAAAAGTGACAGCAGCCAAACAAACAAGTATCTTTCTTAACTTTCCAAGTTGAATTAACTGCTGCATTCACAGCCTGTAAAGGGAAAAAGTGTTTTGAAGATGAATTAAGTGAAAACACAGGCATAGCAGCAATTAAAAGACAAATCTTATTTAGCTTTGAAAAAATGAAGAAAACACTGCATTGGCTTAGCCTTGGCAAAAGCTGTGTTTTGACATGTGAGTGAAAGCAAGGGCATAGCAGCCAAACCATCAAGAATCTTACTTACCTTTCAAACATGAAGCAACTGTTGCATTCACAGAGAGATAGGTGAAACCAGAGTCCTTAAGTTTTTTGTAAATAAATACGGAGGCAAATCAGCTAATGAAACAATTTACTTTTTTGGTTTTCTAAAGCAAAGAACTCAATGCATTCACCCAACATTTGGGAAAAACAGTGTTTTTAAGTTGATTGTAATTGAAAACACATGTATAGCATTGTAAGAAACAAGAATCTTACTTAGATTGCAAAAGTGAGGAACCAGCAGCTTTGGCATAGGAAAAGTAGTGTCTTGCCATTCATTGTAAGTGAAAACAAGTGCATAGCTGCCAATGTATTGAGTTTATTGCTTAGTTTTGGAAACTTAAGAAAGCAGTGTTTGTCATAGCATTATGTAAAAGCAGTGTTTTTACGATGATAATGAGTAAAAGCAAATGCATAGCAGCCAAACAAACAGTAACTTATTTAACTTTCAAAGTTGAATTAACTGCTGACTTCACAGCTTGTTACAGGAAACCAGTGTTTTGAACATGAATTTAAGTGAAAGCAGAGGCATAGCAGCAAATAAAAGACAAATCTTATTTAGTTTTGTAAAGTGAAGAAACCACTGCCTTTGCTTGTCCTTAGGCAGAAGCTGTGTGTTGACATCTGAGTGAAAGCAAGGGCATAACCGCCAAACAAACAAGAATCATGCTTACCTTTCAAACTTGAAGAACTACTGAATTCACAGAGAGATAGGTGAAACCAGTGTTTCTAATTTGTTTGTAAATGAATACACATGCCAAATAGCCAATGAAACAAGTGTTTTTATTGGTTTTCTAAAGCAAAGAATTCAATGCATTCAAGCAAGGTTAGGGAAAAGCAGTGTTTTCAAGTTGATTGTAATTGAAAACACATGTATAAAATTGTAAGAAACAAGAATCTTATTTAGATGTCAAAAGTTAGGAACTGACAGCTTTGGTATAGTAAATGCAGTGTTTTGCCATTCATTGTAAATGAAAACAAGTGCATAGCTCCTGATGTAATGAGTATCTTGCTTAGTTTTGAAAACAGAAGAATACAGTGTTTTGGCATAGTATTATGTAAAAGCAGTGTTTTTACATTGATAATGAGTGAAAGCAAGTGCATACCAGCCAAACAAACAAGTATCTTACTTCACTTTCAAAGATGAATTAACTGCTGCATTCACAGCCTGTTATGGGAAACCAGTGTTTTGAAGATAAATTGAAGTGAAAAAGCAGGCAAAGAAGCAAATAAAAGACAAATCTTATTTACTTTTGAAAAAGTGAAGAAACCACGGCATTGGCTTAGCCTAAGGCAAAAGCTCAGTGTTGACATGTGAGTGAAAGCAAGGGCCTAGCAATGAAACAAACAAGAATCTTACTTACCTTTCAAAATTGAAGTAACTACTGCATTCACAGAGATTAGGTGAAACCAGTGTCTTAAAATTGTTTGTAAATGAATACACATGGAAATTAGCCAATGAAAAAAGGTTTTTTTTTCCTAAAGAAAGGAGACAAGGCATTCAGCCAACCGAAGGGAAAATCAGTGTTTTCAAGTTGATTGTAATTGAAGACACATGTATATTCTTGTAAGAAACAAGAATTTTATTTAGATTTTGAAACTGAGGCAGCTATGGCATAGTAAAAACAGGGTTTTGACATTCATTGTAAGTGAAAACAAGTGCATAGCTGTCAATGTAATGAGAATATTGCTTAGTTTTTAAAACTGAATAAAACTGTGTTTTGGCAAAGTATTAGGTAAAAGCAGTGTTTTTACATTGATAATAAGTGAAAGCAAACGCATAGCAGCCAAACAAACAAGTATCCTACTTAACTTTCAAAGTTGAATTAACTGCTGCATTCACAGCCTGTTAAGGGAAACCAGTGTTTTGAAGATGAAGTGAAGTGAAAACACAGGCAAAGAAGCAAATGAAAGACAAATCTTATTTAGTTTAGAAAAAGAAAAGAAACCACTGCATTAGCTTAGCCTTCGGCAAAAGCTGTGTGTTCACATGTGAGTGAAAAAAAGGATATAGCAGCCAGACAAACAAGAAACCTATGTACCTTTCAAACTTGAAGTAACTAATGCATTCAAGAGAGATAGGGGAAACCAGTGTCTTCAAGTTGATTGTAAATGAATACACATGCAAATCAGCCAATGAAACAAGTTCCTTTTTTGGTTTTCTAAAGCATAGATCTCAATGTATTCACCCAACGTTAGGGAAAAGCAGTGTTTTAAAGTTGATTGTAATTGCAAACATATCTAGAGCATTGTAAGAAACAAGAATCTTACTTAGATTTCCAAGTGAGGAACTGGCAACTTTGGCATAGTAAAAGGAGGGTTTTCCTATTCATTGTAAGTGAAAACAAGTGTATAGCTGCCAAAGTAATGAGTATATTGCTTAGTTTTGATAACTGAAGACACCAGTGTTTTGGCATAGATTTAGGTAAAAGCCGTGTTTTTACATTGATAATGAATGAAAGCAAGCACATATCAGCCAAACAAACAAGTATCATACTTAACTTTCAAAATTGAATTAAGTGCTGCATTCCAGCCTGTTACAGGAAACCAGTGTTTTGAATATGAATTCAAGTGAAAACACAGGCATAGCAGCATATAAAAGACAAATCATATTGAGTTTTGCAAAATGAAGTAACCACTGCATTAGCTTAGCATTGGGTAAAAGTTCTGTGTTGACATGTGAGTGAAAGCAAGGGCATAGCAGCCATACAATAAACTTACTCAACTGACAAACTTGAAGGAACTACTGCATTCACAGAGAGTTAGGTTAAACCAGTGTCTTAAAGCTGATTGTAAATGAATACACATGGAAATGAGTCAATGAAACAATTTTCCTTTTTGTATTTTTGAAGCAAAAAACTCACTGCATTCAACCAGCTTTCAGGAAAAGCAGTGTTCTCAAGTTGATTGTAATTGAGAACACATGCTTAGCAGTGTAAGAAACAAGAATCTTACTTTGGCTTCAAAAGTTAGGAACCAGCAGCTTCGGCAGAGTAAAAACAGTGTTCTGATTTAAATTGTAAGTGAAAAAAATTGCATAGCTGCCAATGTAATGAGTATATTGCTAAGTTTTGAAAACTGAAGAAACCAGTGTTTTGGCATATTATTAGGTAAAAGCAGTGTTTTCACATTGATAATGAGTGAAAGCAAGCATTAGCAGACAAAGAAACAAGTATCTTACTTAACTTTCAAAGTTGAATTAACTGCTGAATTCACAGCCTGATACGGGAAACCAGTGTTTTGAAGATACAATCAAGTGAAAACACAGGCATAGCAGCAAATAAGTGACAAATCTTATTTAGTTTTAAAGTGAGTAAACCACGGCATTTGCTTAGCCTTAGGGAAAAGCTGTGTGTTGACATGTGAGTGAAAGTAAGGGCAAAGCAGGCAAAAAAACAAGAATCTTACATAACGTTCAAACTTGAAGTAAGTACTGCATTCACAGAGAGTTAGTTGAATCCAGTGTCATGAAGATGTTTGTAAAGGAATACACATGCAAATCAGCCAATGAAACAAGTTTAATTTTGGATTTGCTAAAAAAAGAACTCAACGCATTCAGACAATGATAGGGAAAAGCCGTGCTTTCATGTTGACTGTAATTGAAAACACATGTACAGCATTTTAAGAAACAAGCAACTTACTTAGATTTCAAAAGTGAAGTAGAGGCAGCTTTGGCATTGAAAATGCAGTGTTTGACATTCATTGAAAGTGAATCCAAGTGCATAGCTGCCAATGTAATGAGTATAGTGCTTAGTTTTGAAAACTGAAGAAACCAGTGTTTTGGCATAGTATTAGGTTAAAGCAGTGTTTTTACATTGATAATGAGTGAAAGCAAGTGAATAGGAGCCAAACAAACAAGTATCTTACTTAACTTTCAAAGTTGAATTAACTGCTGCATTCACAGCCTGTTATGGGAAACCAGTGTATTGAAGATGAATTTAAGTGAAAACAGAGGCATAGCAGCAAATAAAAGACAAAACTTTTTAGTTTTGTAAAGTGAAGAATCCTCTGCATTGGCATAGCTTTAAGCAAAAGCTGTGTGTTGACATGTGAGTAAAAAAAAGGTCATAGCAAACAAACAAGAATCTTACTTACCTTTCAAACTTGAAGTAACTACTGCATTCACAAAGAGTTAAGTGAAACCAGTGTGTTTAAGTTGTATTTTTTAATGAATACACATGCATATCAGCCAATGAAACAATTTCTTTTTTAATTTTCTAAAGCAAAGAATCAATGCATTCCACCAACATTATGGAAAAGCAGTGATTTCAAAATGACTGTATTTGAAAACACATGTATAGCAATTAAAGAAACAAGAATCTTACTTAGATTTTGAAAGTGAGGAACTGGCAGCTTTGGCAAAGTAAAAACAGTGTTTTGACATTCATTGTAATTGAAAACAAGTGCAGAGTGACGAATGTAATGGGTATATTGCTTAGTTTTGAAACTAAAGAAACCAGTGTTTTCGCATAGTATTAGGTAAGGCCGAGTTTATACATTAATAATGAGTGAAAGAAAGTTCATAGCAGCCAAACAGACAACTATCTTACTTAACTTTCAAAGTTGAATTAACAGCTGCATTCACAGCCTGTAACAGGAAACCAGTGTTTTGAGTTGAAATTAAGTGAAAACACAGACATAGCAGCAAATAAAAGACATATCTTATTTAGTTCGATAAAGCAAAAAAAAACTGCATTGCCTTAGACTTAGGCAAAAGCTGTGTGTTGACATGTGATTGAAAGCAGGGGTATAGCAGCCAAAAAAAACAAGAATCTTACTTACCTTTCAAACTTTAAGTAACTACTGCATTCACAGAAAGTTAGGTGAAACCGTTGTCTTGAAATAGTTTGTAAATGAATACACTTGCAAATCAGCCAATGAAACAAGTTTTTTTTTGGTTTTCTAAAGCAAAGAACTCAATGCATTCAGCCAACGTTACGGAAAAGCAGTGTTTTCAAGTTGATTGTAATTGAAAACACATGTATACCATTGTAAGAAACAAGAATCTTACTTAGATTTCAAAAATGAGGAAGGGGTAGATTTGGCCGAGTGAAAGTGGTGTTTTGACATTCATTGGAAGTGAATAAAAGTGCATACCTGCCAGTGTAATGAGTATATTGCTTAGTTTTGAACCTGAAGAAAACAGTTTTTTGTCATAGTGTTAGGAAAAAGCAGTGTTTTTACATTGATAATGAGTGAAAGTAACCACATAGCAGTCAAAAAAAAAGTATCTTACTTAAATTTCAAAGTTGAATTAACTGCTGCATTCACAGCCTGTTAGGTGTAACCAGTGTTTTGAACAGTAATTTAAATGAAAACACAGGCATAGCATCAAATAAAACGCAAATCTTATTTAGTTTTGTAAAGTGAAGAAACCACAGCATTGGCTTTGCCTTAGGTAAAAGCTGTGTGTTGACATGTGAGTGTAAGGAAGGCCAAAGCAGCCAAACAAACAAGAATCTGTCACATGCATGAAACTTGAAATAACTACAGAATTCAAAGAGAGTTAGGTGAAACCAGTGTCTTAAAGTTGATTGTAAATGAATATACATGCAAATCAGCCAATGAAACAAGTTTCTTTTTTGGTTTTCTAAAGTAAACAACTCAATACATTCAGCCAAATTAGGGAAAAGCAGAGTTTTCAAGCAGATTTTAGTTGAAAATACATGTATAGCATTGTAAGAAACAACAATCTTACTTAGTTTTCCAAAGCGAGGAACTGGCAGCTTTGGCATAGTGAAAGTGGTGTTTTGACATTCATTGTAATTGAAAACATGTGCATACCAGCCAATGTAATCAGTATATTGCTTAGTTTTGAAACTGAAGAAACCAGTGTTTCGGCATAGTGTTAGGTAAAAGCAGTCTTTTTACATTGATAATGTGTGAAAATAAGCGCTTAGCAGGCAAACAAACAAGTATCTTACGTATCATTCTAAGTTGAAGTAACTCTTGCATTCACAGCCTGTTACAGGAAGCCAGTGTTTAGAAGAATTTAAGTGAAAACACAGGAATAGCAGCAAATAGAAGAAAAACCTTATTAAGTTTTGTAAAGTGAAGAAACCACTGCATCGGTTTAGACTTAGGCAAAAGCTGTGTATTGACATGAGTGTGAAAGCAAGGGCATAGCAGCCAAGCAAAACAAAACTTTCTTGCTTTACAACTTGAATTACCTATGGCATTCACAGCGAGATAGGTGAAACCAGTGTCTTGAAGTTGTTTGTAAATGAATACACATGCAAATCAGCCAAAGTAACAAGTTTCTTTTTTGGTTTTCTAAAGCAAAGAACCCAATGCATTCAGCCAACATTAGGAAAAGTAGTGCTTTGCAGTTGATTGTAGTTGAAAAAACATGTCTAGCATGGTAAGAAACAAGAGTCTTACTTGGATTTCCAAACTGGGGAACCGGCAGACTTGGCAAAGTGAAAGTGGTGATTTTAATTTCATTGTAAGTGAAAACAAGTGCATAGATGTCAACGTAATGAGTATATTGCTTAGTTTGGAAACTGAAGAAACCTGTGGTTTGGCAAAGTATTAGGTAAAAGCAGTGTTGTTACTTTGATAATGAGTGAAAGCAATTGCATAGCAGCCAAACAAACAATCATCTTACTTAACTTTCAAAGTTGAATTAACTGCTGCATTCACTGCCTGTTACAGGAAAAGAGCCTTTTGAAGATGAATTTAAGTGTAAGCACAGGCAGAGAAGAAAATAAAAGACAAAACTTTTTTAGCTTAGTAAATCGAAGAAATGCCGGCATTGGCTTAGCCTTAGGTAAAAGCTGCATGTTGACATGTGAGTGAAAGCAAGGGCATAGCAGACAAGCAAACAAAAATCTTACTCACCTTTCAAACTTTAAGTAACTACTGAATTCACAGAGAGTTAAGTGATACCAGTGTCTTGAAGTGGTTTATAAATGAATATACATGCAAATCAGCCAATGAAACAAGTTTCTTTTTTGAATTTCCTAAACAAAGAATCCAGTGCATTCAGCCAATGTTAGGGAAAAGCTGTGTTTTCCAGTTGATTGTAGTTGAAAACACATGAATAGCATTGTAAGAAACAAGAATCTTACTTACATTTCCAAAGTGATGAACCGGCAGCTTTGGCATAGTAAAAGCAGTGTTTTGCCATTCATTGTAAATGAAAAGGAGTGCATAGCTGCCAATGTAATGAGTTTGTTATTAGTTTTGAAAAGTGCAGAAACCAGTGATTTGGCATAGTATTAGGTAAAAGCCGTGTTTTAACATTGATAATGAGTGAAACCAAGGCATAGCAGCCAAAAAAACAAGTATCTTACTTAACTTTCAAAGTTGAATTAACTGCAGCATTCAACACTTGTTAGGGAAACCAGTGTTTTGAAGATGAATTAACATGAAAACATAGGCATAGCAGCAAATAAAGACAAATCTTATTTAGATTTCTAAAGTGAAGAAACCACTTCATTTGCTTGTCCTTAGGCCAAAGCTCTGTGTTGACATGTGAGTGAAAGCAAGGGCATACAACCAAACAAACAAGAATCTTAATTACTTTCAAACTTGAAGTAACTACTGCATTCACAGAGAGATAGGTGAAACCAGAGTCGTGAAGTTGTTTGTAAATGATCACACATGCAAATAAGCCAATGAAACACGTTGCTTTTTTGGTTTTCTTAAGCAAAGAACTCAATGCATACAGCCAACGTTAGGGATAAGCAGTGTTTTCAAGTTCATTGTACATGAAAACACATGTGTATCATTGTAAGAAAAAAGAATCTGACTAAGATGTCCAAAATGAGGAACCGGCAGCTTTGGCATAGTGAAAGCGGTGTTTTGAAACTCATTATAAGTGAAAACATGTGCAAAGCTGCCAATATAATGAGAATATTGCTTAGTTTCAAAAACTGAAGAAACCAGTGTTTTGGCATAGTATTAGGTAAAAGCAGTGTTTTTACATTGATAATGAGTGAAAGCAAGCACATAGATTCCAAACAAACAAGTATCTTACATAACTTTCAAAGATGAATAAACTGCTGCCGTCACAGACTGTTATGGGAAACCAGTATTTTGAAGATGAATTTAAGTAAAAACACAGGCATAGCAGCAAATGAAAGACAAATCATATTTAGTTTTGTAAAGTGAAGAAACCAATGCTTTGGCTTATCCTTAGGCAAAAGCTGTGTGTTGTCATGTGAGTGAAAGCATGGGCATAGCAGGCAAACAAACAAGAATCTTACTTACCTTTGAAAGTTGAAGTAACTACTGCATTCAAAGAGAGATAGGTGAAACCAGTGTCTTGAAGTTGTTTGTAAATGAATACACATGGAAATAAGGCAAGGAAACAAGTTCCTTTTTTGGTTTTCTAAACAAAAGCATAAAATGCATTCTGCCAATGTTAGAAAAAACCAGTGTTTTCAAGTTGATTGTACCTGAAAACATATTTATAGCATTGTAAGAAACAAGAAACTTAGTTAGATTTTGAAAGTGAGGAACCGACAGATTTGGCGGAGTGAAAGTGGTGTTTTGACATTCATTGTAATTGAAAACAAGTGCATAGCTGCCAATGTAATGAGTATATTGCTTAGTTTTAAAAACTGAAGAAACCAATATTTTGGCATTGTATTAGGTAAAAGCAGTGTTTCTACATGGAAAATAAGTGAAAGCAAGCACATAACAGCCAAACAAGCAATTATCTTACTTAACTTGAAAAGTTGTATTAACTGCTGCATTCACACCCTGTTAGGGGAAACCAGTGTTTTGAAGATGAATTTAAGTGAAAACACAGGCATAGAAAGCATATAAAAGACAAATCTTATTTAGATTTGTAAAGTGAAAAAATCACTGCATTGGCTTAGCCTTGGGCAAAGCTGCGAGTTGACATGTGAGTGAAAGCAAGGGCATAGCAGCCAAACAAACAAGAAACTTACTTACCTTTCAAACATGAAGTAACTACTGCATTCACAGAGAGACAGGTGAAACGAGAGTCTTGTAGTTGTTTGTAAATAAATACACATGAAAATCAACCAATGAAATAAGTTCCTTTTTTGGTTTTCTAAAGCAAATAACTCAATGCATTCAGCCAACGTTAAGGAAAAGCAGTGTTTTCAAGTTCATTGTACTTGAAAACACATGAATAGCATTGTATGAAACAAGAATCTTACTAAGATTTTGAAAGGGAGAAATCGGCAGATTTGGCATAGTAAAAGCAGTGTTTTGACATTCATTGTATATGAAAACAAGTGCATAGCTGCCAATGTAATGAGTATATTGCTTAGTTTTGAAAACAGAAGAAACCAGTGTTTTGGCATAATATTAGGGAAAAGCAGTGTTTTTACATTGATAATGAGTGAAAGCAAGCCATAGCAGCCAAAAAATCTAACATCTTACTTAACTTTCAAAGTTGATTTAACCGCTGCATTCACAACCTGTTAGTTGAAACCACTGTGTTTTGAAGATGAATTTAAGTGAAAACACAGGCATAGCAGCAGACAAAAGGCAAATCTTATTGCGTTTTTAAGGTGAAGAAACCACTGCATTGGCTTAGCCTTAGGTAAAACTGTGTGTTGACATTGAGTGAAAGGAAAGGTATAGCAGCCATAAAAATAAGAATCTTACTTACCTTTCAAACTTGAAATAACTACTGCATGCAGAGAAAGTTCCATGAAAACAGTGTCTTGAAGTTGTTTGTAAAGGAAAACACATGCATTTCAGCCAATGAAACAAATTTTTTTTTAGTTTTCTAAAGCAAAGAACTCAATGCATTCAGCCAACGTGAGGGAAAAGCAGTATTTTCAGGTTGATTGTAATTGAAAACACAGGTATATCATTGTAAGAAACAAGAATTTTATTTAGATTTCTAGTGAGGAATCGGCAGCTTTGACATAGTAAAACCAGTGTTTTGATATTCACTGTAAGTGAAAACAAGTGCAAAGCTTCGAATGTAATGAATATATTGCTTAGTTTTGAAAACTGAAGAAACCAGTGTTTTGGCATAGTATTAATTTAAATCAGTGTTTTTACATTGATAGTGAGTGAAAGCAAGTGCATAGCAGCCAAACAAGTATCTTACTTAACTTTCAAATTTGAATTGACTGCTGTATTCACAGCCTGTTATGGGAAACCAGTGTTTTGAAGATAATTTAAGTGAAAAAACAGGCATAGCAGCAAATAAAACACAAATCTTATTTAGTTTTGTAAAATGAAGAAACCAATGCATTGGCTTAGCCTTAGGCAAAAACTGTGTGTTTACATGAGTGTGAAAGCAAGGTCATAGTAGATAAACAAAAAATAATTTTACTTACCTATCAAACTTGAAGTACCTACTGCATTCAGAGGAGATAGGAGAAACCAGTGTCTTGAAATTGTTTGTAAATAAATACAAAAGCAAATCAATCAATGAAACAAGTTGCTTTTTTGGTTTTCTGAAGTAAAGAACCTAATGCATTCAGCCAATGTTAGGGAAAAGCAGTGTTTTCAAGTTGACTGAACTTGAAAACACATGTATAGCATTTTAAGAAACAAGAATCTTACTTAGATTTCGAAAGTGAGGAGCCAGCAGATTTGGCATAGTGTAAGCGGTGTTTTGACATTCATTGAAAGTGAAAACAAGTGCATAGCTGCCAATGTAATTTTATGTTGCTTAGTTTTGAAAACTGAAGAAATCAGTGTTTTGGCACAGTATTAGGTAAAAGCAGTGTTTTTACATTGATAATGAATTAAAGCAACCTCATAACAACCAAACAAGCAGGTATCTTACTTAACTTTCAAAGTTGAATTAAATGCTGCATTTACAGCCTGCTATGGGATACCAGGGTTTTGAAGATGAATTTAAGTAAAAACACAGGCATAGCAGCATATAAATGACAAATGTGAATCAGATTTGTAAAGTGAAGAAACCACTGCTTTGGCTTAGGCTTGGGCAAAAGCTGTGTGTTGACATGTGAGTGAAAGCAAGGGCAAAGCAGCGAAACAAGCAAGAATATTACTTACTTTTCATACTTGAATCAACTACTGCATTCACAGACAGATATGTGAAACCAGTGTCTTAAAGTGGATTGTAAATGAAAACACATGCAATCCGTGGATGAAACAATTTTCTTTTTTGGTTTTCTAAAGCAAAGACCTCAGTGCATTCAGCCAACGTTAGGGAAAAGCAGTGTTTTCAAGTTGATTGTAATTGAAAACACATGTATAGCATTGTAAGAAAAAAGAATCTTACTTAGATTTCCAAAGTGAGGAACCAGCAGCTTTGGCATAGTAAAAGCAATATTTTGACATTCATTTTAAGTGAAAACAAGTGCATAGTGCCAATGTAATGAGTATATTGCTGAGTTTTGAAAACTGAAAAAAACAGTGTTTTGGCATAGTATTAATTAAGAGCAGTGTTTTTATATTGATAGTGAGTGAGAGATAGCGCATAGCAGCCAAACAAATAAGTATCTTACTTAACTTTCAAATTTGAATTAACTAATGCATTCACAGCTTCTTAGGGGAAACCAGAGGTTTGAAGATGAATTTAAGTGAAAACACAGGCATTGCAGCAAATAAAAGAGAAATCTTATTTAGACTTGTAAAATGAAGAAACCAATGTATTGGTTTAGCCTTAGGTTAAATCTGTGTTTTGACATGTGTGTGAAAGCAAGGGCATAGCAGCCAAGCAAGTAAGAATCTTTTCTTCCTTTCAAACTTGAATTAACTACTGCATTCACAGAGAGATAGGTGAAACCACTGTCTTGAAGTTGTTTGTAAATGAATACACATGCAAATCCTCAAATGAAACAAGATTCTTCTTTGGTTTTCTAAACCAAAGAACTCAATGCATTCAGCCAACGTTATGGAAAAGCAGTGTTTTCAAGTTTATTGTAATTGAAAACACATGTATAGCATTTTAAGGAAAAGGAATCTTACTTAGAATTCCAAAGTGAGGAACCAGCAGCTTTGGCTTAGTGAAAGCACTGTTTTGACATTCATTGTAAGTGAAAACAAGTGCATACCTACCAATATAATAAGAATATTGCTTAGTTTCAAAAACTTAAGGAGCCAGTGTTTGGGCATAGTATTAGGTAAAAGCAGTGTTTTTACATTGGTAATGACTGAAAGTAAGTTCATAGAAGCCATACAAGCAAGTATCTTACTTAACTTTCAAAGTTGAAATAAATGCTGCATTCACAGCTTGTTAGGGGAAAGCAGTGTTTTGAAGATGAATTTACGTGAAAACAGAGGCATAGCAGCAATTAAAGATAAACCTTGTTTAGGATTGTAATGTGAAGAAACCAGACAATTGGTTTAGAAATAGGTAAAATCCGTGTGTTGACCTAGGAGTGAAAGCAAGAGTATAGCACCCAGAAAACAAGAATCTCACTTATCTTTCAAACTTGAAGTAACTACTCACTTCACAGAGAATAAATGAAACCAGTGCCTTGAAAATGATTTTAAGTGAATACACATGCGAATCAGCCATTGAAAAAAGATTCCTTTTTGGATTTCTGAGGCAATGAGGACCCTGCATTCAACCAGTATTCAGAAATAGCAGTGTTTTCAAGTTGATTGTAAAAGAAATCACATGCTTAGCAGTGTAAGAAACAAGAACCTTACTTAAGTCTCAAGTTGAGGAACTGGCAGCTTTGAAAGAGTAAAAGCAGTGGTTGGTCATTCATTGTGAGTGATAACAAGTGTATAGCTGCCAATGAAAGGAGCATGTTGCTTAATTTTGTAAACTAAAGAAACCAGTGTTTTGGCATAGCATTAGGTAAAAGCAGTGTTTTTACATTGATAATGAGTGAAAGCAAGCACACAACAGCTGAATAAGTATATTACTTATCTTTCAAACTAGAATTAACTGATGCATTCACAGCCTGTTAGGTGAAACCATGGTTTTGAACATGAATTTAAATGAAAACACTGGTATAGCTTCAAATAAAACACAAATCTTATTTAGTGTAGTAAAGTGATGAAAACACTGCATTGGCTAAGGCTTAGATAAAAGCTCTGTGTTGACATGTGACTGAAAGCAAGGGCATAGTGCCAAACAAACAAGAATCTTGCTTACCTATCAAATTAGAAGTAACCACTGCATTCACAGAGAGTTAGGTGAAACCAGTGTCTTGAAGTTGATTGTAAATGAATACACTTGCAAATCAGCCATTGAAAATTTCTCTTTTGGTTTTCTAAAGCAAGGAACATAATGCATTCAGCAGACATAAGGGAAAACAGTGTTTTCAAGTTGATTGTAATTGAAAACACATGTATAGCATTGTAAGAAACAAGAATCTTACTTGATTTCCAAAGTGAGGAACTGGCAGCTTTGGCAGAGTAAAAGCACTGTTTTGCCATTCATTGTAAGTGAAAACAAGTGCATAGCTGCAAATGTAATGAGTATATTGCTTAGCTTTGAAAACTGTAGAAACCAGGGTTTTGTCAAATTATTAGGTAAAACAAGTGTTTTTACATTGATAGTGAGTAAAAGGAATTGCATAGCAGCCAAACAAACAAGTATCTTATTTAACTTTTAAAGTTGAATTAACTGCTGTTTTCAAACCCTGTTATGGGAAAACAGTGTTTTCAAGATGAATTTAAGTGATAACACAGGCATTGCAGGAATAACAGACAAAATTCATTTAGTTTTGTAAAGTGAAGAAACCACTGCATTGGCTTAGTCTTAGGCAAAAGCTGTGTACTGACTTGTGAGTGAAAGCAAGGGCATAGCAGGCAAACAAAGAAGAATCTTATTACCTTTCAAATTTGAAGTAACTACTGATTACACAGAGAGTTAAGTGATACCAGTGTCTTGAAGTTGTTTGTAAATGAATATACATGCAAATAATCCAATGAAACAAGTTTCTTTTATGGTTTTCTATAGCAAACGACTGAATGCATACAGCCAACGTTAGGGAAAAGCAGTGTTTTCAAGTTGATTGTAATTGAAAACACATGGATTGCATAGCACTAAAAAGGAATCTTACTTAGATTTCCAAAGTCCGGAACTGGCACATTTGGCATAGTAAATGCTGTGTTTTGACATTAATTGTACATGAAAACAAGTGCATAGCTGCCAATGTAAAGGGTATATTGCTGTGTTTTGAAAAGTCTAGAACAATATTTTGGCAAAGTATTAGGTAAAACCAGTGTTTTTACATTGATAGTGAGTGACATCCAGGGCATAGCAGCCAAACAACAAGTAGCTTACTTAACTTTCAAAGTTGAATTAACAGCTGAATTCACAGCCTGTTACGGGGAGCCAGTGTTTTGAAGAATTTAATTGAAAACTCATGCATGGCAGAAAATAAAAGAAAAATCTTATTTAGTTTTGTAAAGTGTAGAAACTACTGCTTCGGTTTAGCCTTAGGCAAAAGCTGTGTGTTGACATGAGATTGAAAGCAAGGGCACTGCCACCAAACAAACAAGAATCTTACTAGCCTTTCCAACTTGAAATAACTACTGCATTCACAGAGAAGTAGGTGAAACCAGTGTCTTCAAGTTGTTTGTAAATGAATACACATGCAAATAAGCCAATGAAACAAGTTTCTTTTTTCATTTTCTAAAGGAAAGAACTCAATACCTTCAGCCAACGTTAGGGAAAAGCAGTGTTTTCAAGTTGACTGTAATTGAAAACACATGGATTGCATAGTACTAAAAAGGAATCTTACTTAGATTTCCAAAGTCTGAAATGGGCACCTTTGGCATAGATAAAGCTGTGTTTTGACATTCACTGTAAGTGAAAACAAGGGCATAGCTGTGATTGTAATGAGTATATTGCTTAGTTTTGAAAACTGTTGACCAGTGTTTTGGCATAGTATTAGGTAAAAGTAGTGTTTTTACATTGATAGTGAGTGACAGCCAGCTCATAGCAGCCAAACAAGTATCTTACTTAACTTTCAAAGTTGAATTAACAGCTGCATTCACAGACTGTTACAGGAAACCAGTGTTTTGAAGAAGAATTTAAGTGAAAACACAGGAATAGCAGCAATAAAAGACAAATCTTATTTAGATTTGTAAAGTGAAGAAACCACTTCATTAGCTTAGCCTTAGGCAAAAGATCTGAGTTGACATGTGCGTGAAAGCAATGGCATACAAACAAACTAACAAGAATCTTAATTACTTTTCAAACTTGAAGTAACTAGTGCATTCACAGAGAGATAGGTAAAACTGGTGTCTTGAAGTTGTTTGTAAATGAAAACACATGCAAATCAGCCAATGAAAAAAGTTTCTTTTTTGGTTTTCTAAAGCAAAGAACTCAATGCATTCAGCCAAAGTTAGGGAAAAGCATTGTTATTAAGTTGAATGTAATTGAGACAACATGGATAGCATTGAATTAAAGAAGAATCTTACATAGATTTCGAATGTGAGGAACGGGCACCTTTGGCATATTAAAAGCAGTGTTTTGACATTCACTGTAAGTGAAAACAAGTGCATAGTCATGAATGTAATGAGTATATTGCTTAGTTTTGAAAACTGAAGTAACCAGTGTTTTGGCAAAGCTTTAGGTAAAAGCAGTGTCTTTACATTGATAATGAGTAAATTCAAGCACATAGCAGTGAAACAAACAAGTATCTTACTTAACTTTCAAAGTTGAATTACCTGCTGCCTTCACAGCCTGTTATGGGAAACCATTGTTTTGAAGAAGAATTTAAGAAACAACACAGGCATAGCAACAAATGAAAGACAAATCATATTTAGTTTGGTAAAGTGAAGAAACCAATGCATTGGCTTAGCCTTAGGCAAAAACTGTGTGTTGACATGTGAGTGAAAGCAAGGGCATATAAGCCAAGCTAACAATAATCTTGCTTACCTTTCAAACTTGAAGTAACTACTGCATTAGCAGAGAGATATGTGAAACTAGTGTCTTGAAGTTGTTTGTAAATGAATACACATGCAAATCCACCAATGAAACAATTTTATTTTTTCCTTTTCTAAAGCAAAGAACACAATGCACTCAGCCAACCTTAGGGAAAAGCAGTGTTTTCAAGTTGATTGTACTTGAAAACACATGTATAGCATTGTGAGAAAAAAGAATCTTACTTAGATTTCCATACTGATGAACCGGCTGTTTTGGCATAGTGAAAACAGTGTTTTGACATTCATTGTAACTGAAAACAAGTGCATAGCTGCCAAAGTCATGAGAATAATGCTTAGTTTCGAAAACTGAAGAAACCAGTGTTTTGGAATATTATTAGTTAAAAGCAGTGTTTTTACATTGATAATGAGTGAAACCAAGTGCATAGAAGCAAAAAAACAAGTATCTTACTTAACTTTCAAAGTTGAATTAACTGCTGCATTCACAGCCTGTTAGGGGAAACCAGGGTTTGAAGATGAATTTAAGTGAAAACACAGGCATAGCATCATATAAAAGACAAATCTTATTTAGATTTGTAAAGTATAGAAACCACTACATTGGCTTAGCCTTAGGCAAAAAGTGTGTGTTGACATGTGAGTGAAAGCAAGGGCATAGCCACCAAACAAAGAAGAATCTTACTTACCATTCAAACTTTAAGTAACTACTACATTCACAGAGAGTTAGGTGAAACCAGTGTCTTGAAGTTTTTTGTAAATAAATAGACATGCAAACCAGCCAATGAAACAAGTTTCTTTTTTGTTTTCTAAAACAAAGATCTCTTTGCATGCACCCATCGTTAGGGAAAAGCAGTGTTTTCAAGTTGATTGTAATTGAAAACACATGTATAGCATTGTAAGAAAAAAGAATCTTACTTAGATTTTGAAAGTGAGGAACCGGAAGCTTTGGCATAGTGAAAGCAGTGTTTTGACATTCATGTTAAGTGAAAAAAAGTGCATAGCTTCCAATGTAATGAGTGTATTGCTTAGTTTCCAAAACTGAAGAAACCAGTGTTTTGGCATACAATTAGGTAAAAGCAGTGTTTTTACAAAGATAATGAGTGCAGTCAATCACATAGTAGCCAAACAAACAAGTATCTTTCTTAAATTTCAAAGTTGAATTAACTGCAGCCTTCACAGCCTGTTACGGGAAACCAGTGTTTTGAAGATAATTTAAGTGAAAACACAGGCATAGCAGCAAATAAAAGATAAATCTTATTTAGATTTGTATAATGAAGAATCCAATGCATTGGCTTAGACTTAGGCAAAAGCTGTGTGTTGACATGTGAGTGAAAGCAAGGGCAAAGCAACCAAACAAACAAGAATCTTTCTTACCTTTCAAACTTGAAGTAACAACTTCATTCACAGAAAGATAGGTGAAACCAGTGTCTTAAAGTTGATTATAAATGTATACACATGCAATCTGCCAATGAAATAAGTTTCTTTTTTGGGTTTCTAAAGCAAAGAATTCAATGCATTCAGCCATAGTTAGGGAAAGCAGTGTTTTCAAGTTGATTGTAATTGAAACCACATGAATAGCATTGTAAGAAAAAGAATCTTACTTAGATTTCCAAAGTGAGGAACCGGCAGCTTTGGTATACTAAAAGCAGTGTTTTGACATTCATTGTATGTGAAAACAAGTGCATAGCTGCCAATGTAATGAGAATATTGTTTAGTTTTGAAAGCTGAAGAAACCAGTGTTTTGCCATAGTATTAGGAAAAAGCGGTGTTTTTACATTGATAATGAGTGAAAGTAAGCACATAGCAGCCAAAGAAACAAATGCCTTACTTAACTTTCAAATCTGAATTAACCTCAGCATTCACAGCCTGTTATGGGAAACCAGTGTTTTGAAGATGAATTTAAGTGAAAACACAGGTATAGCAGTAAATGAAAGACAAATCTTATTTAGTTTTTTAAAGTGAAGATACCAATTCTTTGGCTTAGCCTTAGCAAAAGCTGTGTGTTTACATATGAGTGAAAGTAAGAGCAAAGCAGCAAAACAAACAAGAATCTTTCTTACCTTTAAGACTTGAAGTAACTACTGCATTCACAGAGAGATAGGTGAAATCAGTGTCTTAAAGTTGTTTGTAAATGAAAACACAGGCAAATCGTCCAATGAAACAACTGTTTTTTTTTTTTTTTTTTTGGTTTTCTAAAGCAAAGAACTCAATGAAATCAGCCAAATTTAGGGAAAAGCAGTTTTTTCAAGTTGATTGTAATTGAAAACACATGTATAGCATTTTAAGCATCAAAAATCTTATTTAGATTTCGTAAGTGAGGAACCAGCAACTTTGGCATAGTAAAAGCAGTGTTTTGCCATTCATTGTAAATGGAAAGTAGTGCATAGCTGCCAATATAATGAGTATATGGCTAAATTTTAAAAACTGAAGAAACCAGTGTTTTGGCACAGAACTAGTTAAAATCAGTGTTTTTACATTGATAATGAGTGAAATCAAGTGCATAGCAGCCAAACAAACAAGTACCTTACTTAACTTTCAAAGTTGAATTAACTGCTACCTTCACAGCCTGTTAGAGGAAATCAGTGTTTTTAAGATGAATTTAAGTGAAAACACAGGCATAGCAGCAAATAAAAGTCAAATCTTATTTAGATTGGTAAAATGAAGATATTACTGCATTGGCTTATCCTTAGGTAAAAGCTGTGCATTGACATGTGAGTGAAAGCAAGGGCATAGCACACAAACAAACACAAATCTTACTTACAGTTCAAACTTGAAGTAACTATGGCATTCACAGAGAGATTGGTGAACCAGTGTCTTGAAGTTGTTTGTAAATGAATCCACATGCAAATCAGCCAATGAACAAGTTTCTTTTTTGATTTTCTAAAGCAAATAACCCAAGGCATTTAGCCAACGTTATGGAAAAGCAGTGTTCTCAAGTTGATTGTAATTGAAAACACATATAATTGAAAACACATATTAATTGAAATTTGTGTAATTGAAAACACATATGTAAGACATATGTAAGAAACACATATGTAAGAAACAAGAATATTACTTAGATTTCCAAAGTGAGGATCCAGCAGCTTTGGCATAGTAAAGCAGTGTTTTGTCATACATTGTAAGTGAAAACAGGTGCATAGTTTCCAATGTTATGGGTATATTACTGAGTTTTGAAAACTGAAGAATCCAGTGTTTTGGCATAGTATTAGGTAAAAGCCCTAACCCTAAACCCTAAACCAAACTTAACTGTAACCCTAACCCTAACCTAATGCCAACCCTTACCCTAAAATTAATCATAAGCCTAAACCGAACCCTAACCCAAACCCTAACATTAACCCTAACCCTAACTATAACCCAAAGTGTAACCCAACCTCACCCTCACCCTGATCTTAACACTAAACCTAAACCTAAACCTAATCCTAATCTTAACCCTAAGTCTAACCCTAACACTAATCCTAACCCTAACACAAAACCCTAATGCTAACCTAACCGTAACTGTAACCGGAAACCTAACTCTAAACCCTAAACCAAACCTAAGTATAAAGCTAAACCTAAACTTAACCCTAACTGAACCCAAACCTAACCCTAATCCTAACCCTGAAACTAACCATAAGCCTAACCCTAACACTAACTGAAAACCTAAACCTAACCTAAACCTAACCATAACCCTAACCCTACCCATAACTCTTACCAAACCCTAACCCTAACCTAACCCTAACCTTAAACTTAACCCTAAACACCAACCCTAACCCTAACCCAAACCCAAGCCCAAAACCTAAGCATAACTTATCTCTAACCCTAACACTAACCCTAAATTTAAAGCAAAACCCTAAACTAAATCCTCACTGTAGCCCTAATCCTAACCCAAATGCTAAACCTAACGCTAAACCATAACACTAACCCTAACCCTAACCTAACGCTAACCCTAACCCTAACCTAATGCCAACCCTAACCCTAAAACTCACCGTACGCCAAATCCTAACCCTAACCCTAACCCTAAGCCTAACACTAACCCTAAGCATTACCCTAACCCTAAAGGTAAGCCTAACCATAAACCTCACCTTAATACTAACCCTAAACGCTAACCCTAACCTAACCCTTAACCTAACGCTAATCTTAACCCTAACACTAACTCTAACCCTACCACAAAACCATAACCCTAACAGTAAACTCAACACTTACCCTAACCCAAACCCTAAACTCTAAAGCTAGCCCTAAACCTAAAGGTAATCTGAAACCTAAACCTAACCCTAACCCAAACCCTAACTTAACCCTAAAATTAATCCTAACTATAACCCTAATCAAAAACCCAAAATATAACCCAAACCCTAACCCTAACCCTAACCCAACTCTAAATATAATGCTAAACACTAACCCTAATCTTAAAACTAACACAAAACCCTAATCCTAACACTTACCTCAACACTTTCAGTATCCCTAACCCTAAACCCTAAACCCTAACACAAAACTGTAAACCTACACCTAACCTCCACCCTTACCCAAACCCTAAATCTAAATCCAAACCTTAACCCTTACCATAACCTTAACACTAACCTTAAACCTAACCACACCCTAACCCAAACCCTAACCCAAACCCTAACCATAATCCTAACCATAAACCTAACCCTAACACAAACTCTAACCCTAACCTAACCCTAAAGCTAATCCTAATCCTAACCCTAAATTTAACTCAAACCCTAACCCTAACCTAACACTAGCCCTAACCTAAACCCAAACCCTAACCCTAAACCTAGTCTTAACCCTAACCCTAACCATAAACCCAAAACTGAACCCAAACCCTAACCCTAACCCCACCCTAAAACTAACCCTAACCCTAATCCTAAACCAAACCCAACCCTAAACTAACCCTAACCCTCATCATAACCTTAAACCCTAATCCAAACCTAACCCTAGCCATAACACTAAATCTATCCCAAAACCATACCCTTACCCTAAACTAACCATAACATTAACCCTAACCTAAACTAACTTTAAACCTAACCTTAACCCTAAGACTAACCTTAACCATAAAACTAACCTTAACAAAACACCCTAACCCTAACCCTAAACTCAACACTTACGGTAACACTAACCCTAATTCCTAAACCTAACCCTAACCCTAATGGTAACCCAAACACTAAACCTAATCGTACACCTAAACCTAAACCGTAACCCTAACCTAACCCTAAAACATACGCTAATCCAAATCCTAGCCCTAATCCTAACCCTAAACCTAATTCTAACTCTAAACAAAACCCTTACACTAACCTAACACTCACCCTAACTTCTACCCTAAACCCTAAACCAAACCTAACTATAAACCTAACCCTAAAACTAACCCTAACCCTACCCTAACCAATACCATAAACCCAAACCCTAACCCAAACCCTAAACCTAACCCTAACCCTAACCCTAACCCAACCTAACCCTAAACCTAAACCTAACCCTTATCCTATTCCTAACCCTAACACTCACCCTAAACCTATAGCCTAACCCTAACATCACCCTAAACCTAACCCTAACCCTAACCGGAACCCTAACCCTAAAATCAAAACATTAACAAAATCTTTACCCTAATGCTAACCCTAACCTAACCCAACCCTAACTCTAGCCCTAAACCAAACACTAACCTTAACTTAAGCCTAACCCTAACCCTAAACCTAAACCCTAACTCGAACCTAACCCTAATCCTGACCCTAACCCTAACTGTAAACTTAACCCTAAATCCTTAACATAACCAAACCCTAACCTTAACACTAACAGGTACCCTAATCAAACCCTAACCCTAAACCTGACCCTAACCCTAACCCTAAACCCTAAAACAATCCTCACTCTAACCCTAACTCTAATCCTAACCCTAAACCAAACCACAACACTGACCTAACCCAACCCTAACACTAACCCTAACAATAAAGCCTAACCCAACCAAACTATAAGTCTAACCCTAACCCTAACCCTGTGTTCACATTTGAGTTAAAGCAAGTGCATAGCAGCCAAAGAAACCCTAACCCTAACCATAACCATAACCCTAACTCTAACCGTAACCTAACCCTAACCCTAACCTAAACCTAACCCAAACCCTAACCCTAACCCAATCCCAAACTCAACTCTAACCCTAACCCTGACCCTTACCCTAACTCTAACCCTAAACCTAAACCTAATCCCTAACCCTAACCTAACACTAACCCTAACCCTAACCAAAACCGTAACCTAACCCTAACCCTCAATGTAACCCTAACATAACCGTAACTCTAAAATTAAACCATAACCATAACCCTAAGCCTAACCCTAACCTAACCCTAACCCTAACCCTCACCCAAACCCTAAACCAAATGCTAAACCTAACCTAACCCAAACCCTAAACCTAACCATAATCCCTTACACAAACCTAACTCTGAACCTAAACTTAACCCTAACCATAACATAATCCTAACCCTAACCCTAACACTAACCATAAGCCTAAACCTTTCACAAAACCTAACTCAAAGCCTATACCCTAACCCTAATCTAACGCTAACCATAAACTTAACCCTACCCATAAACCTAAGCAAACCCTCACCCTAACCCAACCCTAACACTAACACTAACAACACTAACCCTAAACCCTGAGACTAAACCTAATGCTAACCCTAACTGATACCCTAACCCTAACCTAAACCTAACCCAAACCCTAACCCTAACCATAATCCCACACCCTAACCCAAACCATAACCCTAAACCTATCCCTAACCTAACCCTAACCCTAACACTAACACTAAACATAACCCTAATCCTAAACCTAAACCCTAACCCTAAACCTAACATTAACCTTAAACCTAACCTAATCCTAACCCTAACCCTAACCCTAACAATAACCCTAGACCTAAACCTAACATTTACACTAAACCATAACCCTAATGTTACCCTAAACCTAACCGTAACACTAAGCTTAACACTAACTCTAACCCTAACACTCAATCTAACCCAAATCCTAAACCTTAACCCTGACCTAACCCTAACCCTAACCCTACCCCTGATCCTGACCATAAACCCAAACCCTGACCCAAACCCTAAACTTAACCGTAACTCTAACCCTAACCTTACACTAACCGTAAATTTAAACCTTATGCTAACCATAGCCCTCATGCTAACCCTAAACCCTGACCCTAAACCTAACCCTTACCCTAAACATAACCTTAAACACTAACCCTAACCCTAACCCAAAACCTAACCATAACTTAACTCAAATCTTAACCCAAACCCTAAACATAAGCCAAACCCTAATCCAAACCCTAACTGTAAACCTAACCCTAACCCTAATGCTAAACCTAACCCTACACCATAACCTAACCCTAACCCTAACCTAACCCTAAACCTAACCAGAAGCCTAACCATAACCCTCACCTTAACATTAGCCCTAAAGCCTAACCCTAACCTATCCCAAAACCTAACCCTAAGTTTAACCCTAACACTAACCCTAACCCAAACACAAAACCCTAACCCTAATATTAACCTCAACACTTACCCTAACCCTAACTTTAAACCCTAAACCTAGTCCTAATCCTAATCATAATCCTAACCCTAAACCTAACCCTAACCCAAACCCTAACCTTAACCTAAACATAAACTTACTCCTAAACCTAACCCTACACCTAAGTAAAAATGTAAAACCTAACCCTAACACAAACCCTAACATTAACTCTAAATATTATGCTAAACCCTAACCCTAAGGTAACCCTAAACCAAATCCTAAAACTAACACAAAACCCTAACCACAACACTAACCTCAACACGTACAGTAACCCTAACCCAAAACCCTAAACCCTAACACAAAACCGTAAATGTAAATCTAACTTCCACCCTTACCCAAACCCTAAACCTAAATCCAAAATTTAACCCTTACCGTAACCCTAACACTAACCTTAAACCTAACCCCACCCTAACCCTAACCCTAAACCCAATGGTAATCCTAACCCTAAAACTAATCCTAACCCAAACCCTAACCCTAACCTAACCCTAAACCTAACCCTTACCCTATCCCTAACACTAAACCTAACCCTAAACCTAACCCAAACCCTAACATTAACCTAATCCTAACCCGAACCCGAACCATAAACATAAACCCAAAACCTAAACCAAACCCTAACCCTAACCCCACCCTAAACCTAACCATAAACATAATCCTAAACCCAACCCTAAATCTAACCTAACCCGAACCCGAATCTAAACCCTAAACCCTAATCCAAACCTAACTCTAACGCTAACATTAAATCGAACCCTAAACCAATCCATAACCATAAACTAACCCTAACCCTAACCCTAACCCTAAGCCTAACACTAACCCTTATGCTAACACAAAACCCTAACCTAAACCCTAAACTCAACACTTACCCTAACACTAACCCTAAATCCTAAACCTAAACCTAACCCTAACCCAAACCTTAAACCTAATCATAAACCTAAACCTACACCCTAACCTTAACCTAACCCTAAAACTTATGCTAATCCTAATCTTAGCCCTAATCTTAATCTTAAGCTTAATTCTAACCCTAAACCAAACCCAAATCTAAATCCTAACCACTACCCTAAACCCTAAACCAGACCTAACTACAACCCTAACCCTAAAACTAAACCTAACCCTAAGCCTAAACATAATCATAAACCCACACCCTAAGGTAAACCTTAACCTAAACCTAAACCTAACCCTAACTCAACCTAACCCTAACCCTAAACCTAACCCTTAACCTAATACCAACACTAACACAAACCCTAAACCTAAAGCCTAACCCTAACATCACCCTAACCCTAACCGTAACTTTAACTGGAACCCTAACCCGAAAATCCTAACATTAACAAAATTCTTACCCTAACGCTAACCATAATCCTAGCCCTAACCTTAACCCTAACCCTAAATCAAACACTAACCCCAACCTAAGCCTAACCCTAATCGTAAACCTAAACCCTAACCCCAACCCTTACCCTAACCATAATACTAACCCTAAATTCTTAACCTAACCAAATCAGAATCCTAACGCTATTTATCCTAACCTAACCCTAACCCTAAACCTGACCCTAAGCCTAACACTAAACCTAAACTTAAGCACCAACCCTATCCCTAAATCTAACCTTAACCATAACCCTAACCAAGAGACTAACATTATCCTTAACACTAACTCTAAACCTAAACCCTAACCCTAACCTAACCCTAACCCTAACCATTACATTAAGCCTAAAACTAACCCTAACTCTAACTCTAACTCTAAAAACTTACCCTAAACCAACTCTAACCCTGACCCTAACCCTAATGTTACCCTTAACTTAACCATAACCCTAACCCTAACCCTAAACCATAACCCTACCCTAAATGTAACCCTAAACCTAACCTTAACCATAACACTAATCCTAACTCTAAACCCTAACTCTAACTTAACCATTACTCTAACCCTAACACTAACCTTAACCTTAACCTTAAAACCTAACCCTAAACCCTAACCCTAACTTAACCCTGACCATAACTCTAACACAAATCCTAAGCCTAACCCTAACTTCAACTCTAACCCTAACCTAACCCTAACCTAACCCTAATCCTAAACCAATCCCTAGCCCTAACCCTAACCCTAAACCCTAATCCAAACTTAACT
Source organism: Cabassous unicinctus (assembly GCA_029593785.1). Lineage (NCBI taxonomy): Eukaryota > Metazoa > Chordata > Mammalia > Cingulata > Chlamyphoridae > Cabassous > Cabassous unicinctus. The sequence continues at coordinate 8,512 of JAQZBX010008851.1, read as the reverse complement.
CTAACCCTCACCCTAAATCTAACCCTAAAACAAAACCTAACCCTAAACTAACCCTAACAATAACCCTAACCCTCACTTAACCCTAACACTAATACTAAACCTAAACCCTAACCCTATCCTAAACCTAACCCTAACCCTAACCCTAACCCTAAACAGAACCCTTACCCAAACCAAATTCTAACCAAAAATTTAACCCTAACCCAAACCCTACCCTAAACCTAACCCTAACACTAACACTAAACATAAGCCTTACCTTGACATAACCCTAACACTAACCCTAAACCCTAATCCTAACCTAAACCTAACCTTAAACCTAACCCTACCCATATCACTAACGAAACCCTAACCTTATCCTAACTCTAACCCTAACCCTAACCTTAAACCTGAACCCTGACCCTAAACCAAACCCTAACCAAAACCAAAACCCTAACCATAACCTAACCCTAAACCTAACCCTTGCCCTAACCCTAACCCAAACTCTAAACCCTAACCCTAAACCTAACCCTAAACTGAACCCAATACCTAATCCTAACCTAACCCTATTCCTAATTGTAACATAAACTATAAACAAAAACCCTAACCCAAACCCAAATGCTAAGCCTAACCATAAACCTAACCCTAACCCTAATGCTAACCTTAACCCTAACCCTAACACTAAACTTTAACCCTAAACCTAACCTTAACCCTAATCCTAACCTTAACTTAACCCTTACCAAATCTTAACCCTAACCCTAAACCTATACCTAACCCTAACCTTAACCTAACCCTAGCCATATCCATAACCTTAGGCCTAACCCTAACCCTGACCCTAAACCCTAATTCAAACTCTAACCATAAAACTAATGCTAAACTAACCATAACTCTAATCCTAAATCCTAACCATAAACCAAAGCCTAAGTATAACCCTAACCCTAATTCCTAACCATAACATAAACCTAAACCTAAGCCTAACCCAAACCCTAACCCTAACACTAACCCAAACCAAACCCTAACCCTAAAACTAAACCTAAACTAACCCTAACACCAACCCTAACCCTAACCCTAAACCTAACCCTAAACCCTAATCCAAACCTAACTCTAACCCTCACCCTAAATCTAACCCTAAAACAAAACCTAACCCTAAACTAACCCTAACACTAACCCTAACCTTAATCTGATAACTAAACCCTAACCCTAACCTAACCCTAAACTTAATCCTAACTCTAACCCTAAACCAAAGCCTAACCCTCACCTAACCCTAACACTAACACTAAACCTAAACCCTAACCCTATCCTAAACCTAACCCTAACCCTAACCATAACCATAAACAGAAACCTGACCCTAAACCCTAACATTAACAAAATCCTAACCCTAACACTAACCCTAACCCTAACACTAACCTATATATCCCTAACCTTAAACTTAACCAAACCCTAACCCAAACTCTAACCTTAACCCTAAACCTAAACCCTAACCCTACCTAAACGTAAACTGAACCCAAACGCTAACCTAACCCTAAAACTAATCCTAAAACTAACCATAAGCCTAACCTTCACCATAACCTTAACACTAAGCCTAACACTTACCCAAAGCCTAACCTTAAACCAAACCATATCACTAGCCTAAACCTAACCCTAATTCTAACACTAACCCTAAACTCTTAACCTAACACTAACACTAATCCTAATCGTAACCCTGAACCCTAACCCTAACCTAAACCTAACCGTAATGTTAAGACTTGCCCTTACCCTATCCCTAACACAAAACCGTAAAGCTAATCCTAACCTCAAACCTTACCCAAACCCTAAACCTAAACCCAAAACCTGAACTTTACCCTAACTCTGACACTAACCTTAAAACTAACCCAAACCTTACCCTAAACCTAACCCTAATCCTAAACCAAACCCTAACCCTAAACCTAAACCTAACACTTTCCTTACCATAATCCTTACTCTAACACTAATCTCTAACCCTAACCCTAACCCTAACACTAAACACTAACCCTAAACCCTAACACTAACCTAACCCTAACCATATCCCTAACATTAATCCTAAACCAAACCTGAGCCCCAACCCTAACCTTAACCTAATCCTAACCCTAAACCTATCCTAACCCTAAACCTAACTTAACACTGAGCCTAATCCTAACCCTAACCCAATCCCTAACTCAGTCCTAACCTTAAACTTAACCCTAACCTTAAACCTAACCCCAAATCCTTCCCTAACCCTAACCCTAACCCAAACCCTAAACCTAACCTAACCCTAACCCTAAACCTAACGCTAACCTAACCATACCCTAAACCTAACCCTCAACCTAAACCCTAACCCTAAACCTAACATTAACCCTAAACCTAAACCTTACAGAAACACTAAACCATAACCATAATGTAACCATAAACCTAACCCTAACCCTAACCTTAAACACTAACCCAAACCTAAACCTAACCCTAACATTAACCCTGACCCTAACCATAAACCCAAACCCTGACCCAAACCTTAACCATAACCCTAAATCTAACACTAACCTAACCCTAACCCTAACCCTAACCCTAAGATAGAACTCTAAACCTAAACCTAACCTTAAAACTTACCCTAACCCTAAACCTAACCCTAACCATAAAACTAACACTAAACTTAAACCTAACCCAACCCTAACCCAAACCCTAAAACTAAACCTAAACCAAACCCTAACCCTACACTAACACTAACCCTAACCCTAAACCGAACCTTAAGCCAAACCTAACCCTAAGCCTAAACCTAACTCTAAACATAGCCCCAACACTTAACCCTAACCCTACCAAACCCTGAGCCTAACGCTAACCCTAATGCTAACTCTAATCCTAACCCTAACCCTAAACCAAACCATAACCATAACCTAACCCTAACCCAAAACCTAACCCAACCCTAACCAAACCCTAACCCAAATGCAAACAATAATCCTAACACTAATCCTAACCCTAACCCTAAATCATTCCCTAACCCTAACCCTAACCATAATCTCATCCTACCCCTAACCCTAACACTAACTGTAAGCCTAACCCTAACCCTAACACTAACACTAACCCTGAATCCTAACCATAACCTAACACTAACCATAAACCTAACCCTACCCATATCACTAACAAAACCCTATTCCTAACCTAAACCTAACCCTAAACTTAACCGTAACCGTAACCCTAAACCCTAACCATAAACTTAACCCTAACCCTAACCCAAACCCTAACACTAACCTAACCCTAAACCTAACCCTAACCCTAACTTTAACGGTAACCATAAACCCAAACCTTAAACCTAACCCTAATCCTAACCCTAACCCAAAGCCTAACCCTAACACTAACTCTAAATCTAACCCTAAACCCTAACCCTAATCTAACCATAACCTTAACCCTATCCCTAACACAAAACCCTAAACCTAACCCTAACCTCAACCCTTAACCTAATCCTAAATCAAATCCCTAAACCTAACCCTATCCATATCCCTAACAGTAACCTTAAATCTAACCCAACCCTAACCCAAACACTAAAACTAACCCTAAACCAAACCCTAAAACGAACCTAACTCTAACCCTAACCCTAACTCTGAATCCGAATCCAAACCTAACTCTAACCCAAACCCTAAACCTAACCATAAACAAATCCTAAACCTAAACTAACCCTATCCCTAAACTTAAACCTCACCGTAAACCTAAACCCTAACCCTAACCTAACCCTAACCCTAAACGTAACCCTAACCCTTAACCCTAACACTACCAAACCCTAATGCTAATGCTTACCCTAATACTAACCCTAACCCTAAAATTAAACCAAACCGTAACCCTAAACCTAACCTTAACCCAATCCCTAACTCAACTCTAACCCTAACCGTAACCCTAAACCTAAACCCTCACCCTACCTTAACCCTAACACTAACCCTAAACTAACTGTAACTGTAAACCTAAACACTAACTGTACCCCTAAGCCTAACCCCAACCCTTAACCGTAAACCAAACCTAACACTAAACGTTAACATAAGCATAACACTAGCCCTAACCCTAAACTAACCCTGACCCTAACCCTAAAACTAACTGTAAGCCTAACCCTAAGACTAACACTAAACCTAAGTCTAAACCTAAACAAAACCTGTAACCGTCACCTAACCCTAACCCTCACCCTAACACTAACACTAAACCCTAAACCTAACCCTAACCCTAATGCTAACCCTAAGCCTAACCCTAATACTAATCCTTACCCTAACACAAAACCCTAAACCTAACCAAACACTAACCCTAATCCTAACTTTAAACCTAATCCAAATCCCTAATCCAAACCTAATTCTAACCCTAACCCTAAATGTAACCATAAACCCAAACCCTAACCCAATCCCTAACTCTAACCCTAACCCTAACCCTAATCTACCCTAACCACAAACCTAACACTAATCCTAAACCTAACCCTTATCCTAAACATAACCATAACCTAACTCTAATGTTAACCCTAATGCTAACCCTAAGTCTAACCCTAATACTAATACTTACCCTAACACAAAACCCTAACCCTAACCTAACGCTAACCCTAAACCCAACTTTAAACCTAACCCAAATCCCTAATCCAAACCTGATTCTAACCCTAACCTTAAATGTAACCATAAACCCAAACCCTAACCCAATCCCTAACACTAACCCTAACCCTAACCCTAAACCTAACCCTAATCTACCCTAACCACAAAACTAACACTAATCCTAAGCCTAACCCTTATCCCAAATGTAACCATAATCTAACCCTAATGTTAACCCTAAACCTAACCCTAAACTTAAGCCTGACCCCAACCCAATCCGTAACTCAAACATAACCCTAACTCTAACCCTAACCCTAACCGTAATCTACCCTAACCACAAACCTAACACTAATCCTAAGCCTAACCCTTATTTCAAATATAACCATAACCTAACCCTAATGCTAACCCTAAACCTAACCCTAACCTTAACCCTAACCCAATCCGTAACTCATACATAACCCTAAACCTAAACCTAAATCTAAATTTAACATAAACCCAAACACTACTCAAAACTAACCCTAACCCTAACCAATACCCTAACGCTAACTTTAACCTAACCCTAACCCTAAAGACTAAACCTAACGCTTACCCTAACCCTAACCCTAACACTAACCCTCACCCAAATCCTAAACCTAACCTTAACCATAACCTTAACCCTAAACCTAACCCAAACCCTAATATTAACACACTAACCCTAAACCTAAACCCTACACATAACCCTATCCGTATCCCTAAAACCAACCTTAAACCAAACCCAAACCGAACTCTAAACCTAACCCTAACCCAAACTCTAACTAAAACCTAACCCTAACACAAACCCAGATCCTAACACTAAACCTAACCCTAATCCTAACTCTAAACGTAAACCAATCCCTAACATTAACCTTACCTTAACCCTAACTCGAGCCCTAACACTAAACCCTAACCCAATCCTTAATCTAACCCAAACCCTAACTCTAACCTAATCCTAACACTAACCCTATCACTAACTGAAAGTCTAACCCTAACCCTAACCCAAACACTAACCGTAAACCCTAATCCTAACCTAAACCTAACCGTAAACCTAACCTTACCCCTATCACTGACAAAACTCTAACCCTAACCTAACCCTTAACCTAACCCTAACCCTCATCCTGACACTAAACCCTAACCCTAAACCTAACACTAACCATAACCCAAACCCTAATGCTAACCTAACCATAAACCTAAACATTACCCTAACCGTAAACCTAACCCAAACCCAAACCATAACCCGAACCTAACCTTAACCTTAACCCTAAGCCAAAGCCTAATTCTAAACCTAACTCTAAATCTAACCCTAAACCCTAAACCTAACCTAACCCTAACCCTAAACCTGCCCTAACCCTGACCTTAACCTAAACTAAATATAACTCAACCCTAACCCTAAACCTTACCTAACCCTAACACTAAACCTAACCCTAAACCTAAACCCTAAACCAAACCTAACTCTAACCCTAAACCTTACCTAACCTTAACCCAAAACCTAGCCCTAACCCTAAAGCCTAAACCAAACCTAACTCTAACCCTAACCCTAACCTTACTCTAACCCTAACCCTAAAACTAACCATAAGCTGAACATAACCCTAACCCTAACTATAAGCTTAACATTAACCCTAAGGCTAACACTAAACTAACCCGCAACCCTAGCCTAACACTAACACTATCCCTAACACTAACCCTAAACTCTAAACCTAAACCTAACCCTAACCCTTACCCTAACCCTAAGCCTAACCTTACCCCTAACTCTAAACCTAACCCTATACCCTTACCCTAACCGAACCTTAACCCTAAACCTAACCCTGACTTAACCCTAATCCTAAAACTAACCCTAACCCTAAACGTAAACTTAACACAAAACCCTAACCCTAAACCTAACCTCCAACCTTACCATAACGTTAAACATAAACCCTAAACCTAACCCTAACCATAACCCTAACACTAACCTTAAACCAACCCAATTCTAAACCTAAACCAAACCCAAACAACAACCTAACATTAAACTTAAACCTAAGCCTAACCCTGAGCCCTAATCCATATCCAAATCTAACCCAAACCCTAAACCTAACCATAAACCAAACTTTAACCCTAAAGTAACACTAACGTTAACCTTAAACCTAAACCTAAACCTAAACCCTAACCCTAACCCTACCAAACCTTATCCCTAATGCAATCCCTAATGCTAACCCAAACACTAACCCTAACCCTAAAGCCTAAAACGAACCCTAACCCTAACCCTAACCCAAATCTTACCCTAAACCTAAAACTAACCCTAACCCTAACCCTAACCTTAACACAAAACCTTAAACCTAAACCTAACCTCAACCGTTACCCTAACCTTAAACCTAAACCCTAAACCTAACCCTAACTGTAACCCTAACACTAACCTTAAACCAAGTAACCCTAAACCTAAACCTAACCCTAAACCTAAACCAAACCCTAACACCAACCTAACACTAACCTTAACCCTAACTGTAACCCTGATCCCTAATCCAAACCTAACTCTAACCCAAACCCTAAATCTAACCCTAAGCTAAACCCTAACCCTAAATTAACACTAACCCTAAGCTTAAACCTATACCAAAACCTAAACCCTAGCCCTAACCCTACGAAACCGTATCCCTAACGCAATCCCAAATGGTAATTCAAAACCTAACCATAAACCTAAACCCTAAACCTAACCCTAACGTTAACCCTAACACTAAGCCTAAACCCTCAACCAAACTTAACTCTAAACCTAACCCTAAACCTCACCCTAACCCTAACCCTATCCAAACCCTAACCCTAACCCTAAAACTAACCGTAAGCCTAACCCTAACCCTAATCCTAACACTAACCCAAAATCCTAAATTTAACCTAAACCTAACCATAACCTTAACCCTACCCATAACCCTAACCAAACCCTAACCCTAACCTAACCTTAAACCTAACCCTAACCCTAAACACTATCCCTAAAAATAACCCTCACCCTAACCAAAAACCTAACATTAACATAACATTAACCTTAACCCAAACCATTAACTGAAAGGCAAACCCTAACCCTAAAACTAACTGTAACCCTAACCCTAACCCTTATGCTAACCCTAACCCTAAACACTAACACTAACCCTAAACTAAACCTAACCCTTACCCTAACCCTAACCTAAACCTAACCCTGACCATAACTCTACCGTATGCCTAAACCTAACCCTAACCTTAACACTAACCCTAAACCCTAAAACTAACCTAAGCCTAAACTTAAACTTAAACTGAACCCAACCATAACCCAAACCCTAAACCTAACCTTAAACCAAACACTAACATTAAAGTAACCCTAACCCTAACCCTAAACTCAACCTAACGCTAACCCTAACCCTAAACATATTCCTTACACTTAACCCTAACCCTATCAAACCCTAAACTTAATGCTAACCCTAATGCTAATGGTAACCCTAACTCTAAACCTAACCCTAAGCCTAACCTTACCCCTACCTCTAAACCTAACCCTAAACCCTTACCCTAACCTAACACTAACCCTAACCCTAACCTATCCCTAACCCTAAAACTAACCCTAAACCTAACCCTAACACAAAACCCTAAACCTTAAACTAACCTCAACACTTACACTAACCCTAAACCTAAACCCTGAACCTAACCTTAACTGTAAAGCTACCACTAACCTTAAACCAACCCAAGCCTAATTCTAACCCTAACCCTAACCCTAACCATAAACCAAAGCCTAACATGAACCTAACCCTAACCCTATCCATAACCTTGAACTCTAACCCAAACCTATAACTAAATCAAATCCTAAATCTAACCCTAAACCAAACCCTAAACCTAAACTAACACTAATCCTAAACTTAAACCTAACCATAAACTTAACCATAACCCTTGTAACCGTTGGGGAATTTGATGTAATTATGAATTCCAAAAATATAATTGGATCATGCCTGTAATCTGATCTGTTAATCTGGGCATGATTGAATTATGATTAGGGC